>JASCZI010272328.1:6909-26722 GCA_036250425.1 Stylosanthes scabra | reverse complement strand
TCTCGGACCTAAAATAACCTCATATATATATATATATATATATATATATATATATATATATATAATTCATCTTAATATGAAGCCTTTCAACTGAAATTTTACTACTATTCATGAATAGTAAAATTTATTATTCTTGCATAAAATTCAAAAGTATTTAAAAAATGGTTGTGAGATTCTTGTTAGCATTAAATGGCAGTTTATAAATCTCCGCAAAATAAAAATTGTTTCACAACAGTTATACTAGTGATTATGAAAAATTGTGACAAAATTTGCAATACATATATAAATGATGGTTCAAAACCACCGCTATTTAACATAGAAATAGTCATTGTTTGTTAAATTTATGGAGCGATGGTTGACTTATGTTTTCTCCTTAAAAAATCTAATGCTATCCCACACTAATAAGCTACCACAATTTATTATCAAATACACATACATATCATCATATATATTATTTCACTTCATTTAATTTTAAAAAATAATTGCCTATATTATTTGCACAAATTGAAGAGTGGTTTGAATAATTGAGACAAGAGTGGCAGAGGGTATTGGAATGAGATTTGAATCAAATTATTTCTTGGAACTCATTAATGTAATTACTTCATCATGTGAGTTGGTTTCAACTGAGCCAAGTGCTTATATATGTGCAACTTCTACCATACAACACGAGAAGGAATTAAATAATGCGGTTCATAACTTACCAAAACTTGCATCTATCGTTCATGGCTCTATATGAATTAAGGATTATCTTCCATTAAATTCCGGGTAATTATACATACTAAACATAATAAATATAATAAATATAGAGAACACTAGATCAGAATGTGACACAAGAATGTAGTTAGAATATTAATGTAGTTAGAATATTAGAGATGGTGTACATATGAAAAATTAATTATTAAATTAGTTATAATATATACTGACATATAAAATACATTTTAAATTAATAAAGTATTATTTTTATTCTTAACGTTTCGAACAAAATTAATACTATTTTAAAATATTAAAAATATAAATAGAACATTTTAAACGTCAAAATCATGTCCAAGACTAGGATTGCATATATTGCACATGGATCGGATCAATTCGCAGACTTGCGGTAATATCCGCAGTCCGATGCGAAAAAGACGGATATGATCCGATCCGAAGAGTTGAAGAATCGGATAGCGAATTTACATAAGACATCCGCATATCCGATCCGATGATCCGCATATCCTTCTAGGTTTTTTTTTTATGGCAGTAGGTTTTTTTTTCCCTTTAAATTGACTTATATTTGCGGATATATCCGTAATCCGTGGATATATCCGCACTTGAATCGGATCAAATATGAAGATCAAAACTGCAAATATTGTATCCAATCCGATAAAATTGTGCGGATCAGATAAAAAAAGTCATATCTGATCCGATCCGATCCATGTCCAACCTATCCAAAACTTATTTTAAGGGATAAAAATAATTCTTTAATATTTTAAAAATTAATTAAATAGCCTTTCTATCATTTTGGGAAGAAAGAGAGCATGATATGAGAATAGAAATAGGAATATATGCAAATGCAATAATAATGTGAAGTACATGTTGGTCAGAAAGATAAGAGTGAGAAGAGATATATAAATGGCATGTAGGGTAATACAAAGTATACAGGAACAACAATGGTGGTGTACATGGTGAGAGAAACGGAAAATGGAATGAAGCAAGCAAGCAAGAATAGTAGTGTTGGGAAATGCTAATAAGGGAGAGAGAAAGAGAAACAGAATGTGTGTGGGGTCCACTTATGTGTAATTTTTGGTGTATTATTCGGCATAAATATAAATATGTACATAAATAAATATAGAGATGTGATAATAATTCTTGATTTTTAACGTATGTATAAATAAAAAATGTGTTAGATAAAATCGACTGTGAAATATAACATATTTAGATGAATGTTATGGTATTCTCTTTTTTTGAGAGAGTAATTTATTCTTTTTAGTGTATTAGTTCATAATTAATTTAATAAATAACTTTTTTACGATTGAAATATATATCACTATTTATTTATCTTATATTTTTTATTGAATTTGATTTAGAATAACCATATAGAATAGAAAAAAACGATATATTATATTACTGTTCTTTTTATATGACAGGGAAGAACGAAAAAATAAAATGTTATATTATGTGTTTATCTTTTAGGAGAAAACACAAAATATCATAAAAAACGCTTATTTAAATAAGATTATATATTAAACACTAAAAAAAATATTTATTAAGTTAATTGTGAACTAATAGGTTAAATAGGATAAATTATCCTATAAAAAAAAGTACCGTATCATTCATACATATTTATACATCTGTATTATTTAATATTTATTATTTAAAATTCACCTAATATAAAATTATACAGAAATATAGATATATAATAATAATTATTAGTTTTTGATGTATGTATAAATAAAAAAATATATTAAATAAAATTTATCATCGAGTAAAACATATTTATATATCTGTATTATTTGATATCTGTTACTAAGAATTCACTTATTTTATTTTATTTCTTTTGCATTAGAGAGAGAGAGAGGGGGCACAAAGTCCAAAGAGAAAGTGAGAGTGATGGAACCTAAGAAGAGGAAGGGAAGCGTGGTGGTGTGAAGGGAGAAGAAGCATGAGTATGAGTATATGAGCATGAATGAGTATGTAATGGAAATGTAAGAAGAGCAGTGTTTTGTGTTGGGATAAAAGGGGACAATCCCTTTCTTAACCTTTTCATTGCACCTATCTTCATTTTGTCTTCTACTATACCCTAATTCCTTACTGCACATTCCAACAACCAATAACCAACCCCATATGCTAACTAATATTTTTATTTTATATAATCTAATCTAATCTAAACTCCTATAATATACAATCATAACTATCTTATCACACCTTCATTATTTAATTAATTAGCATTATAGATGTTAGAGAGAGCGAGTTTCTAGTTTTGCCCTTGTTTTCAAAGAAAGATATATGATGAATATGGTAAATTTGTTTGTTCTTTTTTTTTATATATATAATAAATTTGTGCCTCACAATTCTTTTTATCAGAAATTCATATCTTAGTATTCAAAGAAAAAAACACATTTATAAAATCTTTTTTTTAAGACTAAAATATATGCATACTAGAATGAAACATTATTTAATAGAAGAAATTAACCAGATAAAATAAAATAAATAAACAAATATATATATTACTATTATGATAAACTTTATTCAATCTTTTGCTTATTCAATATCTAAAACCAAAAGACACATAATAAACTAAAAAAAATACTTTTCAATTTTCCTCTCTATCTTCATAATCTCAGTTTCTCAATATCTTCATTGTGTATTTACATGATACAACACAAAAGTTGTTAGACTTATAATTATAAATGAAGGATCATTGTATATCTTTTACCACTCATCAAATTTTACTTTAAAGAAGTGTGAAACTATTTGAATAAATCAAACATTAATCCACACACACACACATATATATATATATATATATTCTTTGAACTTCACACAATATAATAATAGGAAGAAATGAATAACCCAAAATCCATGAGTAGTGATGTCTCTATCCCTCTTTATTTGTAGGTCTCACTTGGTTTCTCTTTGGTCTCTTTCTCTGAGTAAGAGTGGGCCTTTTATTGGACACAAATGCCCCTTTTAGAGGGCTTTCCACTGAAAAGAAAAGCAAAAAGAGTAACCTTTGCCCACTCTTTTTTTCTCTTTTGTCACTCATCTATTCATTCCTTACCCTCATCACTATATTCCCTTTCTTAATTGCTCATAATTCTTTCATTTTACTTTTTCCCCCCCAAAAAAAAAAATGAGAGAAAATTTAAAGAAGACTATTTCTTTGTTAGTACATACTACAAGGATAGAGTTTACAGAAAAGGTGACTACTCATGCAAATATATTTTTATCTGAAGATGAAAATTAAAAACTATTAGATAGCTAGTTTAATATATTTAATTAAACTGTTTAACATATTACATTTTAAACTCTTAGAGAATTTATGCAAGTATAAGAATTCATGTATAATGTATCAATTCGTTCAAATAATGAGATATTATTTTAAGATGGAATGAGAAAAACAAGTTTTTGATTAATAATAATAATAATAATAATAATAATAATAATAATTTATCTTAAAAATATAATATTTTTTAGCTTATATAACATTAGAACTTCATTTTCTATCAGAGTTTAATTCGACTCTAAAAATTAATTCAATATGTGATGTGTCTTACACTTGTAAAGTATTTAAATGTTATATAACTTGAGAAATGCAAAACTTGTAATACTTTAATAATTTTTTCTTAAGACTTGATTAATTTTAGAGTCGGATACTTTTTTAACGATTTTAAGGATGGATTAATTTTCATATTACATATTTGACTAATTTAATTTTCAGTTCAATTGTTAGCATAATTTTTTTTTCTTATAGTTTTGAGATAGTAGGAACCAGCTACTTTTTTTTTTTTTTTTTAATAGTGTAAATGACTAGCTTCATTCATGAATAGGACATGTGACGTCCAACCTAACGAAATTATAAATGTGAACTGATGCATCATCCATTAACATTATATTTGAATTGGTAAGATTCAATTGAGCCAATTCATCAACTATTCTAATACCACTACCCTTCACATGAGAAAATTCTATTTTTCTAAGACAAGAAACTAAATTTTTGTGTAACATTAAATATTTGTACATTAATAATGTAATGCAAATTAGTTGTGATCTTTGTTAATAATGAACACTATTATATATCTTTATTATTATGATAGTATGAAATATTATTGATGATGTGGGTTGTTAGGGGTTAACACATGAGTCGGCAAGGCATGCAAATTAGTGTGATTAATTAATTATTTAATTAATATGTGAATACGATAATTGAAAAAAGCTACTACTAATAATAATCAATTGTTTCAACTTTTATGAAAAAAAAAAAGTTTCTATAAAGTGCAAACACAAAGTTGAAAAAAAATTAAGCATGCATGCAAGCTAGCTACACACACTTATCACCAACCCTATTGGTTGAACTCAATCACTATCTTATTATGATTGTTTGATTTCAATTCTTATTATTATCAGGATACAATTTCAAACCATTTACATCGCTTTTCTCCTTTCGGTGTAAGGAAATAAAAATAAAAAATGGGAATTATTATATTAAGAAAACTTTCTTTAATGTGACTATTAGATTACTAGAAGACAAAGTCAAAAAAGGTAACTGAAAAAAATAATATGATGTGTGTCTTCATAGAATCATGTTTGCATGCATATGAAGCCGTTGAATACGTAAATTAATTAATTAAAACTTGTACAAAACGCAATGGCTTTGACGAAATTCCTCGTTGCATTAATTATTATTTTCCCAAAAATAATAATAAGAGCAAAATACTCACCTATTTATTGACTAGAGACGACTTAAGGACAAGATCCTCTTAATTATTCCTCTCCTACACTCCTTTTTCATAGAAATATATTTAGATATAATACATATTTATTAGAAAACAAATCATAAGGAATTAACGTAATAATTATTTTTTCTTAAAATCTTACACAATTTTCTTAAAATATTATTACCACAAGTTTGAGAAAATGTATAAATTGCTTTTTGATGCATAACCTTTATTTACCTATCGTTATTATTTTTTTATTTTTTATTTTTTTTTGTTTTGTTTTAGACGAGGTTTGAACTTGAGATCTTATATAATGAGTGAGGGAGAATACCAGATGAGCTAGGCGTAGCTCATTAGCTACCTACCCTTATTATGTTTCACCTTATAAATTTTTTTTTTTTTTTCGGAAATGCACCTTATAAATATTCTTTCAGGAATTAGCTATCAAGTTCTCTTTTGTTTTGGACTCCGGTATCAAGTACTCTTAAAACACTATTTGTTGAGAAAAGAAAGAACTATTTTTGCTTTTCTTGGGGAGACTGAAAGAAAAGCATTCTGCTTTTTCTCTTTATGTCAATTGTCAAATCCTATATTTTTATATAGTTGTTTTTGGTACACATTTAGTTATATTTTTGGGTGTAAACAGCTCGAACCTAACTCTATTGGGCCTTAGCGAACTGTGTTTGTAAGTCCCAGTCTACTGAAGTGAAAGCCCAATATGAAAGGAGTAAAGAATTATTCCGGCCTTGGGCTCACTCCTTGAAAAAGGCTATTAGACATATTGGGCTTTCTAATTTAGACATTTCGCAGTGATAGGCCCTTTATTAATCATCCTTCATAAAATAAAAATATAGTAAAAAAAACATCGAAAAGGGAAAGAGGACAAGACCAAATACGAGAAAGCAGAAGAGGAGAAGAGCATGTCCAAAAAAAAAAAAACTTGAAGGAGAAATGATTAAGGAGCTCAAACTCTTATCTATCTAGGCCAACTTGCATTAGTAATAGGTAAATTATGTTAATCTCATCAATTTGGATGATATTTCACATGACATCTTTTTATTTGTCATACTTACGTAAGATATTTTCTTATTTGACAAAAAATTGGAACAACGAAAGCAAGTTTTTTTTTTTTCTTTCGTGTTAATCCTTATAGATGTTTTGGGTTGATGCATTTAGAAAACCATAGTTAAAATATGAGACAAATATATAAAATTAAAGAAGGAAAGATAATAAATGGGGGTATTTTCTGTTTATCTCGATGATTTATATTCTTTTTCTCTAAATGAAATATTATTAGTCTGTTCTCATCACCATTATTCAAGCTCATAAGTGGGATTTGCAAATTTATTTTGTGTGAGACAGCTACATATGTTACAGATGTCGATGAATGCAATAAGCTAGAGGGTCCAGATTTGAATAAAATCTAATTTGCTTATCAAATATCAATCATTTTTGTGGAAGGATTTGGAGCCAGAAAAAACGTTACAATAATGATGAGCATATTCTCCTATATATGATTGATCATTTGGCCATTGCGGTTACCTTTTTATCTTTTGGGCACCTCATGTGTCTCACTTTTTTTATTTTATCATCATATCTTCTGTTATATAAATGGAGCTGTGATTTATTAATGATTAGTCTGTTTAAACAAATGATAGAGTTTAAATTTCGCTTTATATATGTAGTAATTTATTGCCTATAAACAAACCTTTAAATGAAGCTATGATTTGTGACAAATTAGTTCTTGACCTATCATGCTAAGAGATACAGTGAAAAACAAAAAAAAAATCTATGGATTAATCACACTCTTCTTCTCTCATTATTTTTTAGATAGTTGTAATGTATTTCCATATTATTATTATCTTTAAAAATTGGGTTATATTTTGCGTGACTTTTCTTTCAAGGTTATAGTTAATAACTTTTTTTCTTTCATGGGTCAAAATCTTTTAGAAATGTTTTTTTTTAAAAAAAAAATCTAATTGACTTAATATGTATATAGTACTACTTTTTTTTTGGCTAATTATTTTCTACGTTCCAACTAATTGTGGCAGTTTTAGTAAGGTGTGGATAGGAATTCAAATATTATAAACAATAATAATAAATAGTAAAGCTAAGCTATATTTATATATCAAACCAAATAATTCACTTGAAGTTAATTACATTTTATGTGCTTATTATTACTATAGTTTATAATATTAATATTTGTGCATTAATTTATCTCATAAAAGAGTTAGAAAAGAAGATGGTGTGTCTTTTTTGGGTTTGGTGAATTATTCTCATCATCAGTTGCATCCAACTCCCATGTGAGGCCTTCTAATAAGTTCTAATTATTAATTAAGTTAAATTAATAATATGGAAAGAAATTAAGAAGGGACAAAACTTACTCCCCTTATAATCCGGCATGGAACATGATTTGTGGTACTCTCTATAAATGCTATGTACTACGAAAAGCACGATTAGCATATTCCTCTATTCTAAATAAATAAATATCAGCCACCACAAAAAATATGTATTTATGTTTTATAAAAAAATTATTTACTTATTTGTTATAGATTTAATTATTCTATTATAACATGTTGAATTATTATGATAATTAATTATTTAATTGGAAAATTATATAAATTTTTATATATAAATATATATAATTATATAATAACTGATTTAATGATTTTTTTTTGTATGTAGAATATTTTTGTCCCACTAATTTCCCATACATACATTGTTCTTATTGTATGCTATTTGCATTGGTACAATCTAGCAACTATCTCCATCTCTAGATGTATTATTATTTTTGGCCCTATCCGCATGTTTAATTAACCCACAAAAGATCCTTTATATCAATTCTAATTTTTTTTTCTTTTTCTTTTTTGGTTCACATGTCGTTTTTCTTGTTCAATTTCTATATAATTTTTTTAGGTTTCGCTAAAAGTGCTCGATAAAGTTATATACAAATAGAAAAATTTTATTTTAACAAAATATATTTCTAGTTTCTAATAATGCATGATATTATTATACCAACACATTAAACACTAAAAATTTGTATAATTCTGTATTTTTAGTGAATTTAAAATGTCTTCAAACACTTAGTTTGCAAAATCAGTACCAATGTAATGAAGAGAATTCAGGGTAATCATCTTTGATATCTCAATAGGCTCTATTCTGTTTTATCTTCATGGATCTCAAGAACCATTATATTACTACTAGAAAATATTTAAAAAGAGCACACATGATAATTAATGGTCATATATATTGGTCAGAAATGTCACACTTATATATGCTTGTTGATTCTTCTCTTAGCAATGTCTAAATTAGAAGTATTTTTTCAAATAAGCAAGCTAATTAAGTATCCTCCTAAATATGAAATGAACTAAAAGTTAAATATTTGTAAATGCTTTAGAATAATCTCATGGATTAATTAATTCTTCCCTTATTTACCAGTTAGAAAAATATATGCTATTAGTTAATTAAGAGAATAAATTGCCAAGCGAAGCGAAAGAAACAGAATGAGGAGTTAGGGATTCCACTCATCGAACCCTAATTCTCTCTCTCAATATATTGGGCCTTATTGTATCCGTTAATGTTGGGCCTCTATGTATTTGTCATAAGTGGCTTGTGATTACTGTAAATAACATACACTTAATACATTTTACAATATAACTTAGTTTTTTACAATTCCCTCTAATTCTCTTCTTCTATTCTTGTTCTTCAAGAATCCAAGATTCTTACATGGTATCAAGAGCTTGAAGCATCCATGGCAGCTGTCATTAACCCACCACCGAACAGCACCAGCAATCAACAAATTGTGCAGAAGCCATTATCCATTCCCATCTCTGACAAGCTCAATGATGAAAACTTCTTAACATGGACATATCTGGTGGTACAAACCATCAGTGGAGCAAAATTGCAGCATCACCTAGAGAAATCAAAAGTGCCATAACAATTTGCATCAGATGCAAATTGCAAAAAATGAAACAACAATATATCAAGAATGGAGAGTAGATGACTACAATGTCAATTCTTGGCTATTTGCATCTATAGATTCCTCCTTCAAACACAGAATCTTAGGCTGCAAATTTGCCCATGAAACTTGGGGCAGAATACATACATTCTTTGCTTCCCAAACTAGGGCAAAGATTAGGCAATTGCAACTTCAACTCAAGATTGTAAAGAAATTGGGACCAAGTGCAGATTACTTACTTCAAATCAAGAAAATTGCTAATTCATTGGCAACAGTGGGAGCTCAAATCTCTGATCAAGAATACACAAATGTGATTCTTGATGACTTGGGTGACAAATATCATCCGTTTATTACTTCAATCAACACTCGAGAACTGCCTCTGTCTATTTCCGATCTGGAAGCATCACTCATGGCTGAGGAAGAATTAATTGAGAGGCTGAAGAAACCTGATACAGCCACGGTTCAGGTAAATGTTAGTCAAACTACAAGTTAGAATTCAAGAATCAATAATTCAGAAGGGCAACAAAGCAATTGGAACTCAAATAACAACAACAACTGGAACAACAATAATCAAGACAAAGGAAATTCTGCTAACACAGGAAAGAAGGGCCGTGGAGGTCGTGGTGGTAGAGGAGGAAGAAACAATTGGAATACAAACAACAATCGCCCTCAATGCTAAATTTGTGGCAAATTAGGTCATATTGCTTCCTATTGTTACTCCCGTTTTGATCCTCAGGCACAGATTGCACAGAATTCAACAAACTACAACACAAATACTGCCTTACCTCCACAACCCAAGGGCAATGATTGCAAATCCTACAACTCTGACAGATCCATCATGGTATGCTGATTCAGGAGCCTCTCATCACTGCACTCCAGATTTCAACAATCTGCACCGATCAACAGCATATCAGGGTCAAGAACAGGTTTACATTGGTAATGGACAAGGTATTAGCATTAATCATATCGGTAAATCCTTGTTACATCATTATCCTACTTCAAATAGATATTTCTTATATGATTTATTGCATGTACCTTCAATTGCTTACAATATTATAAGTGTATCCAGGTTTGCAGGAGATAACAAAGTCTATTTCTGTTTTTGGCCTGATTACGTTTTGGTTAAATCTCAGGATACCAACCAAATTCTTCTCAAGGGAACTGCAATTAGAAGCATGGACCGATTTGAGAGAGTTAACATTCCAAAGAAAGTGATTTTTAGTGCTAATCCTACTGTTTTTAATACTACATGTTTGTGTTTAGACCTCTATTATAAGAGATTTGGACATCCTTCTATACAAATTGTTCAAAATATTGTAACCAACCTCTCTTTACCAATAAATAAAAAAGATGAATTACATTCTGTGTGTAAATTCTGTGTTTTATCTAAGGCACATAGATTATCATATTCTCCATCTTTAACTACTTACACTCATCCCTTGCAACTTATAGTTTCTGATGTATGGGGTCCAGCCTTGGTTCCTTGCAAATTTGGTGTTCGTTTCTATGTTTCTTTTATCGATTGATAGTTCTGGCTTGTAAACCAGATTACGTTTTTTTTCAAAGAAAATTCAGTTTTTTTTTTTAAATTCATATTTTTTTTAAGAAGTAATATTAATGTAAAAGATAATTTTTGATTTTTTATGTCTTAAAAAAAAATCTAATTTTATTCATTTCTCATATATATTTTCTCTAGGCATACCACTATTTACTTGTTGTCTTCTAAATCTGAAGTTTTTAGGGCTTTTAAACAATATAAAGCTTTTATGAAAAACAACTAGGTTATTCTATAAAAGCTCTCCAGACTGACAATGCTAGGGAGTATTTCTCCAATTCCTTCACTAAATTTTTAAATCAGGAAGGAATTTTATATCGGCTTTCATGCCCTTATACTCCCCAGCAGAACGGTCTAGCTGAAAGGAAGAACAGACACATCATTGAAACAGCTCTATCCCTACTAGCCACTGCATCTTTACCCTTATATTTGTGGGATGAGGCAGTGGCTACTGCCGTGCATTTAATCAATCGTATGCCTTCTATAAATACTCACTCAAAATCTCCCTATGAAATTATTTTTAGATGTTTTCCAGATTACTATTGCTTAAAGGTTTTTGGATGCTTATGCTATTCTCATGTTAGGCCCTACAATCATCATAAGTTAGAATACCATTCAGAACCATGTCTTTTTATTGTCTATTCTAATCAACAAAAGGGATATAAATGTTTGACTAAATCGGGTATATCTAGAGATGTTATATTTGATGAATTTACCTTTCCCTCTACTAACTTTTTTGATTATGATAAGGATACTTCTAGCAACAATGTTATTACTGCAGTTGATTTTCTACCACAGATCAATACCATGCCTCCCTCTACCTATGACCCTACTATACACGTTCCTTCATCACCACCTACCTCTACCCCCTTACCCCAGCAAGGCGAACCTGCTACACCAGTACCCCAGCCACCTACAACCACTCCCCTTCCAATTTCTGATATAGAAATTGTCCTACCACTACAGCAGTCCTCTGCACTCGTCTTTACTATTTCTAATGCCCATCCCATGCAAACCAGGTCCAAAACAGGTAACTTAAAGCCTAAGGCTTTACAGGTAATTCATCCTACACTTACTAATGATATTCTGCCTAAATCTATTAAATCTGCATTAGAAATACCTAAATGGAAGGATGCTATGTTAGCAGAATATAAGGCTCTTTCTTATCACAAGACATGGACATTAGTTGAACCACCACCTAATGTGAAAATTGTTAGCTGCAAGTGGGTTTTTACTGTGAAACAGAACTCTAAAGGAGATATTATAAGACACAAAGCTAGATTAGTGGCGAGGGGATTTACTCAAACTATTGGCATTGACTATGATCAGATTTTCTCTCCAGTCATTAAACCTGTTACTATACGTATTATTCTTACTTTAGCCCTATCAAAAGGGTGGCCAATAAGACAATATGATTTCCATAATGCTTGCTTGAATGGAAATCTACAAGAAACCGTGTATATGACACAACCTCCAGGGTTTTGTCACAATAATTCGAATTTGGTATGTAAATTGCACAAGGCCACTTATGGTCTTAAACAAGTCCCTAGGGCTTGGTATTTAACTATAACTGCTACTCTACTATCTTTAGGTTTTCAGGTTACAAAATTCGATACTTCCTTGTTTACTAAATTTTCATCTACATCTGTCATTTACATTCTAATATATGTTGATGATATGCTGGTTACAGGCAGTGATACAGAGGAAATTACACATATTCTAAATACTATTCATTCATCTTTCTTATTAAAGATTTAGGGGATCCGAATTTTTTCTTGGGGATTGAAGCTACTCATCATTCACATTCACATATATCCCTAAATCAGTCACAGTATATAAAAAAATTATTGGTAAAAGCAGGCTTGCAAGACTGCAAACCTGCAAATACCCCAATGCTGAGTACTCTCCGATTGCAGGCTAATACTGGAACCCCCTTTGACAACCCCACTCAGTATCGTTCCATAATTGGGGGACTCTAGTATGCTACAATCACAAGGCCAGATATCTCATACCCAATTAACAAATTAAGTCAATTTATGACAAACCCTAGCACTGAGCATTGGCTTGCGGTTAAGAGGGTTTTGAGATATCTCGCCGGAACAATTACAAACTCTTTAAATTTTTATAAAGCAAAAGACTTACGATTCACTATTTTCTCTGATTCAGATTGGGAGAGTGACCTTGACGACAGGAGGTCCACCACCGGCTACTGCGTTTTCTACGGTCCGAACCTGATTTCCTGGAAGTCCTCGAAACAAACCACCGTGAGCAGGAGCAGCACTGAGGCCGAGTACCGTGCCCTAGCAGCAGCCTTCACGGAGATATAATGGACCATGAACCTTCTCTTCGAGCTTCGACAGCCATGTCCGACTCCTCCCGTGATCTTCTGCGACAATCTGTCGGCGGTTCACCTCGCCTATAATCCTGTTCTGCACAACAGGACCAAACATTTTGAGCTTGACATCTATTTTGTTCGGGAACGTGTCATTAAAGGAAACATCAAAGTCGTCCACATACCTACGACAGAGCAGATTGCAGACATCCTCACAAAGCCACTCCCGACGCCGCTGTTCGATCGCTTCCGTAGCAAACTCAGGCTTCACTCTTGGCCGCCTCGAGTTTGTGAGGGGGTGTCAAGCGAAGCGAAAGAAACAGAATGAGGAATTAGGGATTCCACTCATCGAACCCTAATTCTCTCCCTCAATGTATTGGGCCTTATTGTACCCGTTAATGTTGGGCCTCTATGTATTTGTCATAAGTGGGTATAAAGACTTGTGATTACTGTAAATAACATACACTTAATACATTTTACAATATAATTCAGTTTTTTTACAATTCTCTCTAATTCTCTTCTTCTATTCTTGTTCTTCAAGAATCCAAAATTCTTACATAAATTATTTAATAAGTGTGATAAAGTGATTAGATGAAAATAGACTATCATTGCATTGTAACAGGTTCATTGCCAAGATTTGGATCTAAGAGTTTTTTTTTTTTTTTTAAACAAGTCTTCTTACTTCTTACTTCTTGCCTAAGAGTTTTTTTATTTTTTTTAAGGTTTATATGAATTTAGTTAAAATTTTTATCCTTTTTTCTTATTTAATTTGTCTTGTGTTTTTTAGAAGTAATAAGGATAAACTCAATTAAATTTTTAGGTTATAGAAATTATGATATTTGTTATAAAATTATTTATTTTCAAATTTTTTTTCTAAAAAATTAAGCTAATGAAAAAAAATATATAAATAATTATATTTCTAATCTTAAATGTATACCTTTTTTTAAGAGATTAGTCGTCTATATGTTATGAGAATTTTTTTCACCCTCTCATTATAGTTATTATTTAGGGTTGGTTTAGTTAAGGAAGAAAATGGAAGTGATTAATTAATTAACTCATATGTCAGTACACAATATAAACAATTTAATTTCTATGTGAATTTGAATGGTTCATTGATGTAGTAGTTAGAGCTTGCCAATCATTTTCAATCATTTGATGCACTTAAAAAAATATCATTAAAACTTAAAAGTGTTGTTAATGGATATGATTATTAAGGAATTGAGTTAATTAGTAGGATGATGCCCCCACCCACCAAAATTTGTTCATCACACATAAATCGTTCTTCTAAAAGTCACCAAAAAGAAAAAAAAATCGTTCTTCTAATGACACTACTAATGCTGTTGAAGTCTCCTCTCTCGCATCTTAAAATGTTTGTTAGCTTGTCATTTGTCAACAATGTCTAATAATTAATTCTTAATTAAAATATTATATAATTCATGTCAAAAGAGATATTCCATATGACTATATATTTAGGGATTTAGAAAGAGAGCTTACAAAAGTAGAGTTTATGCAACCGACCGTTAGAGCTTGTTTGGATATCATTATTTGATTAAAAAAGGATTTTTTTTTTATGTTTTTAGCATATTTGAATAATTTCTAATAATAAAAATAAAAGCACTAGTAAAATAAAAAAAATAATTTTTTTAGAAGATGTTTTTTACATTTTTTTTAAAAGATTTTTTTTTCTCGAAAAAAAAGATGTTTTAATATAATAAATAAAAAAAGATCTTTTATATTATTGTACCCAAATACAATTGACAAATAAAAAGATATTATTACATGAGATATCCAAACACAAAATTACTTTTACTTTTGTAAAAAATCTTTAAAAAAAAGATAACTCTAAAAAAGATCTTTTACGAGAAATTCGTCTAAACAAACCATTAATTATAGGTAGAAACATACTACTACTTATTAATAATAAGGGAAAATAGCCATGCATAATTTTTTAACCATAGCTAATCATTATTTTCCTATTTTAAGTTTTGTTTTTAGTTATAAATTACTATTAAATTAACTGTGTATTATTAGATATTATTTTAAATATGATAACTTTCGCTTATGATTACCTATTATTATTCTAATAATAAATAGACAAAAATATAGTAACACTTTGAATGTACATTTACATAATATAGGAAAATAAAACTATTAAGAAAATAATTTACTTACAATGAATAATATATATTACTAACAAAAACATCATCACCCTTAGTTCATAAAAACATCAAAGAAATTGTTGCAAAACCAAAAAAGCTATTTTAATCTAAACCATTGCGAAAAATCTTTGCAACCCTCAAATTTATAATGGGAAAAATAAATAATGGTCGCAAAATTATTTAGTGATAGTTATAACCGCCACTAATTGCTATTCTGCATATATTGTCAAACAAAATCTTTAAGTTTATATCTTCAATAAAACATTATTTAAAAGATTAAATCTCATTATTTCGTTCTTAAATTTATTTGTATAAAAAGAATTTCCTAAACAGCACGTAGAGATATACAAGTGATATATGTTGAATATGTAGTTTCTTTATTTTCTTAAAAAATAATTGTAATATATATTTTATCAAAATAAATGTTAGAGAAAACTTATAACATGTATATTAATAAGGCAAAAATTTTTTAAAAAATGTTTATGGATTAAAAAAAAAGAAAAGAAAAATAGCCTGCTTAAAATGGTTAAAGTGGTGAAGTATAAAAAGAAACTAATAAAGTGAGTAAACAGAGTGTGATGATGAGAAAATGGAGGACAGTACTAGGCTGGCATTTGATTTAATTAAATTAGAGTTATGAATAGTAAGAAAATCAGGTAATAATAATTAATGCATATATATGCTTATACTTAATTTAATTAAAGGCATTGCTTTTTGGTACGGAAATTTTGTTTTGGATTAATTTGTTTGGTGGGATGCTGGTGCTATATGCAGTCATCACCTCCCAAAAAGTTTGCAGTTAGATAATAAGAAAAATAAAATAATTAATAACAATATATTAGTATATATAAAAATAAAATATCCATAAAATTAAAGGTTGTAACAATATAATAATAATATATAATGTGTATGAACAACTTTGCCAGCCAATAAGATTGGTTAGTGGGGTTCCCAAGATGAGGAAGTGTAGTAACTAATAAGAAAGGACAAGTAAAGATTAGTGATTAGTATACAAGTAAAGATTCTTATCATCGTATAGGAACGTAGGAAAATTTTTCGGTATATTGCTTTATCAAATATATTTGGTATATTTATAATTTGTAACTCTTGATTTTAATTTATATTTATATTTTAAATTTTTTTAATTAAAATCAAATAATTATAAATTATAGGTATATTTTTATATACTGAATATACCGCTAAAGCGATATACCGCTATGGGAAAAGTTTCCCATCATATATATCTGGTAACACCGCCCATGTTATAATATGATTCACAAAAGCTGCTACATAGAAGAGACACCAAAGAAGCTTTTGATTCTTGGGGGGCTAAGGTAGAAATAGTTTGTTAATTAATTTAATTAAATTAAATTTAAACTAAAGAGAAGAATTTACAACTGGAGGATTTGGTAGGGTTTGGCCACGCATGCATTGACATCATATGTCATTTCATGATGAGAGAAAAGCACATATAATTATTTTGTAGATTCGAGTATGCATATAAATTAGCTAGGGTTGAATAAAAACTTAATAAGTTATTATTAATTAAGGCAATATATATATATATATGAGAGGAGAAAAAGGCACACATAATTATTTTGTAGATTATTGGAGTATAAATATAAATTAGCTAGCTAGGGTTGAATAAAGAACTCATTAAGTTACTATTAATTAAGGCAAAAATTATATACATAATTGTAAATCACTGATTATTTTTATTTCTTTAAGCTCATTTAATCATTATATATCAAACAATATAGTTTCTCAAGGTGATAAACTAATTTTGATTAAGAAAAAGAATTTTGATTATTATGTAACTGTGTTAAATTAAATCTTGTTATATAGTTATCTTAAAATTTTATTAGAATAATTTATAATACATAAATTTAAATTAAGAATAAAATATTTTCTATTAATTAAAAAAAAAAAGTCATTCATTTTGTTGTTGTTAACACTACGTAATGGTGAAAAAACTGTTGCATGTTTCTTCTTTTGATCAGAGAATAAAAAAGAATAGATAGCATGCACTAACTGCTACTTTTACTTTCCACTTATTGCTTAAGGCAGAACCATCTTTTTAGGACATATTCTTCACCACAAAAAAAATAAAAAAAAATGTTAGAGGATCCACTTTCTCATACATTCATGTACAATTTTATTTATTTATTTTCATTTATTTAATTTAATGTGACTGAATTGTTAGTTAACTGAAAAGTTCAAGAAAGAAAACGGAGTTACATGCATACACTGCTCTCACAACCGTCCAACCGAGAAGAGAAAAAAGTTACATAAAAAACTCGGTAGGGTTAGGGAAAATCACAAGTAATTAATTTATAGTGTGCCTATTATTATTATTATTATTATTATTATTATTATTATTATTATTATTAATTTACTTTTTAATAAATTAAATATATAAATAGATTTCAAATTTATAACAGATTCATGATCTAGAGTTAGGGCATGTTGGAAGAAAATAAAAAATAAAAATAAACACTTTATCTTTTAATCAAGCAATTTTGGGTTTGATTATTAGAAATAGCAAAAAATATTTTTTATATATTATATATAATAAAGATTATTATATTTAAAAAAATTTATACACGAATATATTTTTCAATATCCCCATCATATATAATATATTAATGAGTTATGGTAGATGTATATTAAAATTAGTCACTAAAATTGGCTACCATTTATAATACACATTGAAATATAAAATACATGTGTAGTTTAATTTATTTTTAGTGTGTATTTTCTTTTTTATGTGTATAAACTGGTGGCTAATTCTAGTTTAAAAATAGAAGTGTTGATTATGAATATATTACTATAGAAGTTTTGATGTGTTCTTAATTAAGGTTAGAAAGTTCAATTTTTATTATTCATATTGTAAAACTTTGAAATACTAAAATATATAAACACAAAAATGTCCTATATTTCACAACATTATTTTCTTTGGAATTATGATAACTTCTTGCATTATTCTTATTATTGTACGTTCCATTCCCATTTAGGTATTAAATTATTAATGAGCTACTAGAAGTATATAGTAGTATAGTTGACCTACAATACAATACCCCATAATTGTAATAGTGGCAGTTCAATTTTTGACCACGGAATTGTAGCAGCAAAAAATGTGACAACGACCAGTGTATGATGAGTTGGTTACAAAGCCCAACTTCAAATTTTGTATCTATAAATATATAACTGTACCAATCATTGATAATATTTTTAATTTTTTTTTTTTTTTTTTTTGTGTATGTTCGTTGATTTATTAAAATTGTATACATAGAATGCAAGTGTGAACTCATGTTTGCAATCTCTGAAGAAGTACTTAAATTGGTACCATTTCTATTCAATATTTATTTATTATTCACTTATTTTAATTCATTTTCGGCTGCAATTTTGTGGTAGCTAGCTTTATTTGGAGGAAGTGCCATTTTGATAATGATAGGGACGCGATTTGCGGATCAAGATATTAAATATGTGATTGTAACTTGTACAGATTAAATGGGAAGGAAAAAAACATGTTACAAAAATAAAATAAAATAAAATATTTTCTCCATGTTATACTGTGTATAAATTTTGATGCATGCATGATGTAGTAATATTTACTAGTCATCCCTAAATAATCAAGTTATTTATTATTCTTATTGATTATTAAATTGAGAAAATTAAAATTTTAAAAATTTAAATATTTAATTAAAATTTAGTCGAATATAATAAAATATATTTTTTCAAAAAAAAAATTTTAATTAGTATAATTTCTCAATATATAAAAACTAGACTAATTTCCGGTTAATTTTGTGAAATCAGTTCTATAACTTATTGTCTGTATTTTTAAATAATAAATAAATAATAATTAATCGTCATAAAAAAAAATAAGTAACTGAATTTTCAATTACGTGATATGGACACTTGTCCATCTACTTAGTTTGTGTTGACCACATGACTTCTGAATTTGAATTGATTATCTAATAATATAAGCTGTGAGCTTTTTTATTCACTAGCTATTAGCTAATATGGTATTGGTATGTGTCCATATTTTAATTAAATTCTTATTTTTAAAAGTCAAAATCTGTGAGCGAGAATATTGAAGGCAAAAAAAATAGTAACGTGTCAATATCAAAATATGCAAATGCCAGCAGCACTGCGTTACTATAATAGCTAATAGTCTAATTAAATTAATGAAAATATTTTTTAATTTCAAATTTTTGTGTATAGATATAGCTTGGTTTGATAAAGCTTTTTAAAAAGATGTTAGCGTTTTTTAAAAGCACAAGTATCTCATTTTGTGTTTGATAAATAAAAAAGATGATGTATTTATTCTTGTAGCTTTTAAAAGATGGGGTGCTTTTAAAACTATCTAAAAGAGAGCCTTTTAAAGATGAC
>JASCZI010272327.1:1752-17142 GCA_036250425.1 Stylosanthes scabra | reverse complement strand
AGTTTTTAACCCCAACAAACTCCAACAGAACCTGGAAAAGGATTCAGGCACAAATTACATCTACAATCTAAAGAACATCATTCAAAGGTTGACTTTATACTACACCTGATTCAAAATAACTGTCAATTTAAACAAAGTAGTTAATTGAAAAATCAATGTATAAAGTACCTCCACGATTTTCCGATCTTGTAGCAAATTTTCGTCTGAATTTTCATTTGTAGGAGCAACCTTCTTGCAAAACATGTTAGATGAATAAGGGCTACTTGTGACAGGAGATGGAGCATTACCCCTATACATTGCTCCAGCCTTCCAATATCTTGTACCAAATGTGTTTTCCCACTGTTTTGTTGTTCCAGAAAAACCAGTATCCAGCTTCTTTCCTTTAGTTCTGTCTGAGTCTGTATCATCATGTTCCAGTACTTTTCCAAGTGCTTCATTGAGGTCTTTACAATAAGAAGCTGGATGTAACTGGTGAGAGTGCCAGATTAGGTCGACGTCGTAAGTTGGAACACAAAAGCGTTTGATACCCTTCTCCTTGTTGCTCTTAATAAGATACAGGAAGCCTTTGTACCTGGCCACGGCTTCCCTGATAAACAGATCATTTTGCATGTGGGGTCTTGATACCTTTCAGAAAGAAGAGAAACATAGGATCCATTCAGAAGATAAAAATGTAACGAACTTTCCATATAAAATAGTTGATCAATGTAAAAGAAAATACAAAATTAAAAAATTTCGCAAAACTTTGTTATTCAACTACAAATAGACCAACTAGTGAGCTGTGGACTAATCTCGTTTGGTAACTCTCTCGTGACGGAAATATAGAGATAGTAGAAGACACAGATCCAATGGTAATAGAATATATATAAACAAACACAATATCCCTGTCTTGGGACAAATTTGGCCCAATTTTCTGTTTCTCTTTTTTCTTTCCTCCTTATTTGTGTAGTCTTTCTGAATTTCTATCCGAAACACTTACCACACAAAGTTCATTGGTTTAACTACGCAAAATAGAATAGAATAGACACTAATTATCCATTACCTGGTAAAAGAATGGACTCTGCCTCTTGGCAGCTGAAACCAGATCATATTTGGTGTATTTTGCAAGACTTGAAATCTTTTCAGAGATATCCTCTGGAAGAAGGTTAATCAAATCAACATTGTAGGGCTCATTAGGATACATTTTATTCCATATTTCTTCAGTTTGCCTGCTGCAAACTTCTTCAACAGTGGAGACAACATCAAAGTTGTCTAGCATCCGTCCGTAAAGTTCCTCACAGTCAGACTTGTATCTTACCTGTGGAACAGAACCAAAACATCTACAATTAGCATCTCAATTCCATGTAACAATCAGGAACATGGAAATATTTTTCTGGTCGGGAGAGCTACCGGGTTGAGCCTGTGACAATGCCAAACCCATTCGCAGTCAAGAGGAACTACCAAAGGCCCTTCGAAGATCCGAGACTCCGAATGTTTCGCAAGCAAGGGAAGCCAACAAGCATTGTACCTAATTATGCATTTTCATTGAGTAAGTAAAACTAGAGGAGCAAACCAAGAGTCTGAAGTTTAAATTCTTTCTCAGAGGAAAAGGATCAAATAGCTGGTAGGTAGGTATGAAACTTCACAAACAGCAAGGGAAACAGATAAAATATAATTCAGAGAATGTTCACCTATAGATTGCCCTGTCAAGAGCAGAACCATCATAGAGGTGACGATTCCTATCTACAGCTGCAAGGAACTGAAGCTGCTTTTTCGCAGCAGCTTCAAGGTCCACACTTACTGCAATGTTCTGAGCTTCAATCCACTCTAATTCTTGCTGTGGTTCCATCTCTCAATTTCAACCTGCAAAACCCACTCTCTTTCAGAAACAATCTGGTATAAGCTTCAACAGTTAATATATACTTTAAGACATATTAGTCAACCATACATGTCATCAAAATTGAAAATTTATAAACAAAATTGATCGGATTATTGTGTTATCAGAAGGAACTGTACCAGAACCATACAATAAACGTGGCAAATTCAGATAAAGCTTTTCAAGAACTGATATGAAAGAAAAAAAAAAAAAAAAGATCTTGTATCAAAATTCACAAGTTGGTCAACCAGAAAGTGTGTATAAAACACTATGATCATCCACTATGTATATAGAACCACTTCAAGTCAACTGATTCTTGAATCACTGTTACAATAAATAAAAAAAAAGGAATTGAGTAATTTTATTTTTACTTTCCATTAACGGTTACATACCTGGAAACAAGAAAGGCAAAGAAGCTGTTGGGCTGTTGCTGCTTGTACAGAAAGTTGCTGAAGGAGGATGTGTTTATGTTTCTTTTGTGTCACATATATATATATTGATTGGTTGATATAATTGCATTAAATAATTATTATGCATGCAATAGAAAAATTAATAAGCAATTGAGATATTATTATTAGGGGGTATCTGTCATAAAACAGAGATATTATTAGACTTGTACTGCACCTCAAACAAGTACCAAAATTGCACGTCATTCATCACAGGTAGTACAATTAGCTACCCTATCCAAAATGAAAAATTCTTGTTAGAACAAAGGAGTGTTATTAGTTTATTACTAGATATTATTTATTTTATAAGTTTAAAGTTAATTTTCATGTTATTAATAATTTTGTTTTACCTATAGTATTGGAAAAGACAAAACCTCCCAATTGTGTTTACTCTTGCACTTGAAAAATTGGTTCTTATAGGAAACAATTTCACCTCTGATTAAATGTTGAGTTGAATAAATTGATCTATCCAACATTTTTTTGAATGATTTTTAAGACAAAACTATATAGTAATAACCTTACGGAAAAATGTTTTTAAATTCATTTCAATTTAAATTATTTATTATACTTATTTAAATAGACTACTTAAATATTGTAACACAGTTATTAAGATCTTATCAAAGAATATGGTTAACAAAATAAAACATTACAAAGTATAATATAGTTTTTTTAATGGCAGCTACATTTTATTAGTTAGAAATTAATCATACTTCAGAGAGGCATTTTTGTTGATGATTCTTGGCTTCTCACTTGGATTATCAACAACCTTATTGATGGTCGAAGCATGAGGTTTTCATTTGTTTATATAGTATATATAGCCATAGAGGTACTTTATTAATTAATTTAATTTGCACCTAAAAGAAGTACTATCCAAAATTATGCCATGAAAACATGGATTAATAATACAATTCTGAATTCTCCTAAAATTTTAAAACATACACTATACTAAAGTCTACAAATCCTCCTTTTCTCTGCTTCAACTTGCTGGTACGATTATACTAAGAAGGACAAGTGCCTTAAAACTCATCTAGCTTAGACTCATCTATTGGCTCAGCCTTTTCAATGGGAGGTTTTGCTAGATATTCATCTTCAATAGTCTCCTTCAGGATAAGCAACCTTCTCATAACTATAGGCTGTTCCAATTGCCTTGCTTCTCTAAAATCTGCTTCTTCCTTGTTCAAGTTATATGCATCAAGCATGATCTTTATCCACTTGTGCAGCTCCTTTGGGGTACTTCTCAACCACATAATGAAGATTAGATCATTAGAGATCACAATGATTACACACAGAAAGAAACCACTTTTATCTATTTGATTGAATAAACAGGAAATCCACTCACGTGTATAGAGCATCCGGGATCTTGGCTTCGTGCTCATCGCCAGGAGAGAAAGCTGTTGCCAACGCAGAAAATCGCTCCTCTGGGTCTGTGATGTTCAACAGATGCTTAAGTAGCTTGATTTCCTTTGGAGTAATACTCCTTAGGCTGCTCTTTGTGGCCTTGTACAATTGGTACATTATATCTTTCACCTGCATAATATAGAGAGAAAGATCGGTACATGCAGCAAGCAGTTTAAGGGTAACTTTCAAGCTTGAGTAGGAAAAAAAAGTTTAAGGCGCCATGAATTCTATGCTGAAGAACAAAGTCGGAGGAGTTTCATATTGTATAAATCAATTTAACAATTAGAACAATCAATTCAATACATTTTTAATTAGATCTTACTACCCTGTCTATTCACAGAATAAGTCTTCAGTATCCATGTTTTTTGCAGTAACAACACTATGCTAAACAGTAAATGTGAAATTTTCAAGTACATCTTGTTTTTTATACACTTATATAAGCCCACAATGTAAACACAATCTTTTCTTCTTTTTTTTTTGGTGACAAAAAAGCACACACCAAAGGGACGAAACTAAGCTAAATCAGATGCAGCTAGCACTTGAAGAAGCTCTAATCAGGTTCCAGCCATTCATTCAGCATAATGGACAGCACACAACCTACTTTGTTTGGTGTTTTTAAAGCATCAGCATTATTGGTTGTGCACAATTTTAAGCATATGTTTGTCTTTCTTAGAAGAGGATTGGAGGACAACCACAAAACCATTCAACATGAAATTCCACAATCATACCTCTTCCTTCATTGTGGTAGATTCTTTTGCTTTAGCCCAAGCACCATTGATCAACAATATTAACGAAGAATCAAGCGCCTTTGCCTTCGCAAGGCCTTTGATCTTATGACAAGCTACATCAATGGAAGGAGAGTCCAGGATATTATCAAACTTGGCCTGTGCATCATCTAATGTCTCGACATTCTCCAGAGTATTGTCGTACGCACTGACAGCTGACAAGCATCTAGTTCCCAGTCTCGCAATAGCTATTAAACAAAAAGTCCAACATAAGAAACAGGCAGGTTAACGGATATAATCAACAGTATTAAAGTTTTCTTTTTGTCCCAAATTATACAGTTTCTTGCAGTAGTATATAGTTACCATCACGATCCTCCAAGCCATTGAATGTGTCCGCAATGAGATTAAGGTAGCGAAAGAATTCTCCTGTAAAGTCTTTCCTCCTTCGTGCGACGATGGCATTAATGTCAGTAGGGCTATCTTGTATCTCCTTGAGAAGGTCATAGTGTCCTTCCATCTCATCATCAATCTGCAATGCTTACTCCTGATCAAACAGAACCGAGGAAAGAAGCTCTAAACCAAGCAGGTGTCTAGATACGAACACAATTTTTTTATGGATTAATTTATACTTTCAGTTTCTGACAAAATACAATAATCTAACTATCTTTTCTCTAGTTAAGATTGAGTTTTTTGTTTTCATGAGAAAAGGCCCTATTTCATAACATCAACATTCTAAAGAGGCATCATTTACCTTCTTCACCCTTCTCCCCAATGAAAGAAGCTTTTCTTTCATGGTTGGGTCTTTCTCCATGTCTGCCCTCTTTTGGCACCTGTTGTAGAAATTGTGCCTGTATTTGTTCCATTCCTCCCTGAATACCAAATACTTCCTCCATTCCTTTGATTTGGTTTTCTCATTCAAGAATAAATCTATAATTTTGTCACAAAATTGAGTCATAGTGTATCCCTTTGCAATTTCAACCTCCTCTTGCTCCTCCACTTGGGCGGTCGACGGGCTGCTAGCTTGTGGACCTGAAATTGAATTTGGATTTTAAGCAAGACCCCAAAAAATTGCTCCTAGAAATTAGTTTGAAAACCCTTCACTAATATAAAGCATGCACATTATTCTTCTGCTATGAACTAGTGCTCTAACAAGCTAATTTCTTACACCATCAACGATTAAGCATACTAGAACATTCAGGTTCCTCCACAACAACAACAACATCAAAGAGGGAATCACTTCATAGTATATTCAAGCAACAGCCTTATCACTTCAAATAGACACCAAAAAACTAAACTTTTGACAAGCCTATTCAAGCATAGATAAATTAAAAGTTTCAAACAATTAATAAAGAAAAGAAAAACAACAAAAATGGAGACTTACTGGGTAGAGAGGCGCATAGGAGGATACGGGGTTTGAAATTGTGAGGGAAAAGTTTTGTTGAGAAGGAAAGGGAAGAGTTGGAAGCAGAAGAGGGAGAAGGGGTGACGTGGCAAGGTGGGAAGAGATTATCATTGAAAGGGATAAGAGTGGTGGTGGTGTTGAAGATTGAGGTGCAAACGTCGTACCCCATCATCGTACTACATACAAGTTTTGCAGTTCAGTTTGGCATAGCAAAGGAGAACCAAGGTAGCTTTGCTCAATCCTCAATCTATAGCCTATCTATTCAGTTCTTCACTGGTCAACATACAACGAAAGACATTCAACAAGGGAAAATGGGAAATGTTTCATGACCCGAAAAAAAGAAGGGAAATGTTTTAGGAATAGCTATCTTTAGTTATATTTACCAATAATTTATTTATTAACGGTGCTATAGATCAACATTCAAAAAACAGATCAGCTATCATCTATAACCTATGATGCATGGACATGCACACGGATATGGATATGAGACACGACACGACACCCAACATGCCGATACATTAATCTCAATTTTTTATATGATAAAGTAACACGGTATATATAAAAAATATAATATATTTTTAAAAATTTTATAATAATATTTTGATATTTTATTCATATTAAAATTTAAATTATTATCTTTAAATATTTTTAATATTTATTTTAATTATATAAAGCATTTAAGATAACTTTTAGTTTTAAGAAATGGTCATATATGCTACTTTTAAACTCATTTTAAGAATATAAGTTAATAATAAAGTTGGACACGCAGACACGTGATGATATTTTGGAGTGTTAAGTGTGTCCGAAAAGGCATTTTTTGGCTTCTTTTAAGGACACGGATGAACACCTAAGACATGCGTGTTGGACGAGTGTCGTGTCCAAAATATGTCTGATACGCGAACACGTTAATTCGGCGAAGTGTCCGTGTTTCATAGTCTATAACTCATACATTAAGTATATTGTCTCAAATATATTGACTTACGACTAGGGATGAGAATGGGTCGAGTTGAGCAGAGCTTTGATTTAGACGAGTTTGACCCATGTTATAAACATATGGCCCAAGTCTAGGCCTATTACTTATCATAACCCGTCTGTCAAGCGCGCAAACTTATCTTAGATTGTGTTTCATGAATTATAACTCAATAATAAATTTAGAGAATCTAAATTAATTAATATTAAATGCATCTTGAAATATAGGAAAATTCTACCATGAAGACAATTAAGTGTCTTTTGATGAGGATATTACTATATTTAGAAGTTTTTCTCTCTTTTTTAATTGCACATCAGATTTTAATAGCACAAATCAACGATCAAGATTTAATATCCTCATTAGAAGACACTTTAGTATCTTCATCATAGACCTTCCTGTCAATTATTAATTATATATTATGATCAAACTTATAATTAAATTATTATTAATTATATATTATGATCATACTTATAATTAAATTATAATCAATAAGCATAAATTCAAAATAAGAAATTATAATCTTGATTTTAGTTTTAGGTATTCTTAGTTTTTTTTTTTTATACTATGAAGGAATAATTAAAAGTTTAAGTTAATTAATATATTTTTTTATAAAAATAAAATTATGACTAGCCGACCCAACGAATTTAATAGATTTTTTTAAAAACCCATGGCCTACCTTTTTAATAAGGAAATATCTACTATGAGAACATTATAGCTATCTTTCAATGATGATATTTGTCTGATCCAATGAGCTGTTGATATGTGACATTATTGAACATGTGAGCATGTGTATGGCATAAATTCAAAATGACCCACTTTCCACTTGTCACTTAATGATAAGCAAGCCTAACTCATGTGTCATCATTAGAAGACCAGAATGATGTCATCATGCTAGAATTTTCCTTTTAATAAATAGGTTTTATAAAAATCCAAACCTGCCTATTTATTAAAATAAAACGAGCCAAGCCGAGCCTAAAACGAGTCGAGCCACGAGCCTCGTCGCGTAGGTCGGCCCATTCCCAACCATACTTCCAACGCCTCCCCTTTATTTATTTATTTTTTTTTGGTGTAGTCCAACGCCTTCCCTTTATTTATCAATAATTTTATCACGTTTATCTTATCAAAGTATTTAATATTTTTTCTTTTTTTGTATTGAAGAGGGCCCACAAGCCCAAAGGGACAAAAAAAAAAAAACAAACAAGAAGCAATAAGCACGTTCATTAAAAATACATTTTTAACTAATAAAAATATATTTTCTGGCTAAGTTCTAAATAAAAATTCCGTTGGTAAAGCCCACACAGATCTGCTGCGGATCAGTGAGGTTAGCAAACCCAGATTGGATTAGACTGGCCCGATCCGTGACCAATCTAAAAGAATCTTTCTTTTTGGTGACTAATCTAAAAGAATCTCAAAAATAATGTTTGTTTAAATTATTTTGGAACATAATATGTTTATTTATTTTATATTTAAAAAATCTTCATATAGAAAGTTCGTTATATATATAGATCATTCTTGAATCATAAAAATGTTTTTCAATTAGGCCTAATTTTTTTTCCATAAAATTATACTCCAATTTTTTTTCATAAAAGATGTTTTTTACATTAAACAAGTTCAAAGGCCCAAATCGATTGTAATCCAATTCATGCGAATTTTTATTTTCAAAGACCTACAATATTTTGAAATCGTAGGCCTAGAATGCTTCACACCAGATCAACTCATCAAGTATTAAAAATACTACCGGACCAAAAAAAAGTATTAAAAATACTACAGTTTTTTTTTTTTACCTATATTCAATCACGTTGTATAATATATTACACAATTTTAATAAGAATTATGTTAGATATACACTAAAATCAACTATTAATATATAATATTTTATATTAATAATAAAAATTTTTGTAATTTGATAAATAGTTATACATATAACAATATTTTTTATTTTCTATATATATATATATATATATGTGTGTGTGTGTGTAAAACATGTTTAAAAGATAGGTCTAAGTCTAACCCAGAAAAAATGGACCAAATCAGGCATATCAATATTATTGTAGGCATAATCTATTAAACCATATCTTAGCCTATACTGACCTTATCCTATACCTTTAATCACCATCATCTCCTTTAATCTCTTCCTAAACCATCACCCTCCCCTTTTCCCTTTTACCATTCATTATCTTTAAACTCAGAAAATCGAACTATTCATCAAATTTTGTTAAACTAATCATTAAATCTTCTGTTACATCATAAACCATAAATCGGTTATTATCAAATTGGTAAAATTTTAAATTTAAATATTTAAAGATTCAACCAAAGTTTAACCAGAGTTGCACAAAAGAAAATGATGAATTAAAATCTCAAAATTATAGGTAGTAAGTAAAATTCTTTATTTTAGATAGTTAGAATTTCTTATTAAACTATCTTGAAATTTACAAATTCTTTTACTCAACTGAAAATATAAGGAAACAATAAAAAGAAAAAACAACAACAGCTCTAATATGGATTTTCAACTTATGACATTGATCCGATCCTATAACTCGATAGCTACTCGGCCCATTTTTTCTATAGCTCAGGAGTAATCCACATAGCTTAACTATACAAGGTAATGATGTGACCTGCAATAGCTTGACTTCATGGTTCTATATAGCGGCTCATTTTTTACTAAATAAAATACGTGCAGATAATAAGAATGGACAATGATATTATAACAAATAATATATCCACTTATCTTTTACTATTGTATAATTCGATAAGCATTCAGCAAATTCTAATAGACTAAGAAGTTATGCAGCTGAGCTATAGCCTAATATCTAATAAAGAAACATAGTTTATGCTAGGTAAGATATACTCTTTTCTCACTTAACTCTAAAAGTAAATGAATATTTCATTGGTGAAGAGTGATAATAGGTGACAAAATAAGATTTTTTCTAATTTAGAAAAAAAACATGTGCATTCCACGTGATAAAGTTTTATTTTGAATTTTATTCTTTACTAAATAAAATAATCTTCACTCTTCACCAATTATTCCCTCTTCATCATAGCAATACCCAAAGTAAATATATTTATGACTTGAACATTGGAGTGCCATTGCAAGCACTCCCCGTTATTCTTTGACGAGCGGCTGTATACCTCCTCCATCGAATAGCACTGAACAATCTCATCACAATGAGTTATACATCTCCGGTCGTCAGATCAGTACATACATAATGTGTAATTTCTTTTAGATGTGTAAAGTGTAAACTATAGATTTTTTACTGTACGGTTTGCTGTTTTAGTTTATTATTAGCTAATTATTTTTGTGTTCATCATTAAGCAAATAAGAATCCTCACTTAAAATATTAAAACATTTTGTTTTACCACAAAATTTCAAATTCTCTTTTAATGAAATTACTTAATTTCTCCTCTTCAATTATCCCATCAAAACACATCCTAGTTTATTATTATGTATGTTATTTCTTTTTAATTTTTTTTCCTGTTCTTCATATCTTTTATCGTTCATTATCATCACGATGTTATTGTATGTTTCCGTTGGATTATAAATCCATACAAGATGTGAATATATAATGTCGCGGTTCGATTGATATTCCACTTTCATAGTTTTTTTATATGACAACGTTATTTGTTTTGCACACATTATATATAGGTTGTTATTAGGGTTGATCCAATGATTAGCTAATTCGTTTAAACAAATGTCTCCGCCTTGTGCATGCAGTAAATATAAGTTGTTACTAATTTGTGTTATCTCTTAAACCAAGAACCACAAGACACGTTTATGAGTTGGCACTGATTATTATTACATAGTACGTAACCCCACATTCTCATGAAGGTTGAAAATATCTCCATCTTTGTTAGCGGTTTCCTTCTTTTGAAGCTGTGTTACTGATTTCATTTTTAACTTTTACTTTGTCATCACCTTAATATACTCTAAAACTGGATAATCAAGCTTTTGCATATATATTGTTCCTAAAGCGAATTAGACAATAATTGTTAGTTGGGTTGAGAGGAGTGACTTTATATATGCCTATGGGTGGATGCAATGATTAAGTGAAACAAACATAATTTTTAACGGTAAATATTCAAGTGTATAGTGAAAGTGTGCATAGTATATATATAAATTTAATTACTCTTCTGTTGCTCCCATAATTTTAACAAATTTTTAATTAGATTCTTATACGTCTAATTATTTAATTAAGTTCCTATCGTAATAAAAATGTTAAATTTAATAAAATATTTTATTAAATAAAAAAATATTATTATAGTTGAGAGTTATTTATGTAATTGAATATTCTTTTTGCGTAACAGAATATTCAGTTAAATTTAACTTTTTATCATAATAAGGATCTAATAACTGAAAAATTAAATTATATGAGAAACTAATTGAAATGAAAAAATATCGAAAATTTAGTAAAATTATAAAAACCATTAGAATAATTAAATCTATATATACATAGTAAAAACATTTTGATTATAATAAAATTATATTTTTTATTTAAATAAAATTATATTTTTTATTTAAGTAGAAGAAAAAACCACTTAATTTCTCGTTCATTCTCGCTCTTTATATATGTTTCATACTTTTTCACCTTGTATGTGAGTATAAGACCAATTTTAAACACAATAATGAGAATATATATATGATATGTAGTTTTTTCAAACTTAATTTATTTCTTTACGTTAATTAAATTGGAAATATTTGAATAAAAAATGACTAGGTCAACTGAACCAATTTGATTATTAAAAATATAATAAAATGAAAATTAAATGAAATATTTAATATTGATTAAGGGTGCGTTTATCATTAAGTATTTTTTATTATTTCTTTAAAAAATGGTTGTTTTAGTTAGTTTAGTCATTTTTTATTCAATAAAAAATTAATTTTGACTAACAATAAAATCATGACACATTATATTTTTATTGTTTAATGATAATATTTCATTAATTAAAAAATATATTGTTAAAGTTAAAATACTCCATGCGTATAATGTCTTTCAATTTTATTGTATTCATGCATGCATGTCTTTGAACAAGGAAAAGCCAGAGTTGATCGATGAGAAAAAACTAAGTTGCTAGCTTGCTGATGCTATAGAAATTAATAAAGTTGTAACCCCAAATAAATATACCATTAATTGGTTCAGAAGTAAAAAAGAAATCAAATAAACTACGAGTAGAGTTTGCAAACTAAGGAGAGTCATCATCATATTCCCTTAATGATTCTTCCTCAACATAATATAATATAACAATTAACATACAACTTTGTTTAACTTCTTGAAAGGTCCATGCATGGAAGACAAGGACACGTTTAATTTCTTGTGCCGATCGAATACTGAAGAAGCATATAAAGACATCATTAACAAGTCGTGGAATATACGTAACTACGTATATGATATATGTAATTTATATATTATATATATGTCTTAGTAATATATGTTTAACTAGTTCAAATAGTTTCACACATTATTAATAATTAATTTTCCTTTAATAAAATGCAGCGTTTGACATTGTCTTCCTGGTTAGTGAGATGGTTGGTTTTATAGTGAGATTTCTCTTTACATTACCTATGGTTAAAAAAAGAAAATTTAAAACCTAATTGTTATCCAAATAAATTATTTCTCATTAGTCATATCACACACTTGTATATACGAAATAACTTATCAATATAACTGTTCAATATACTAAAATAAAAATGTCTATATATCATGCTTATTTTACATACATATAAGACATATAGTATCCCTTATTTTTTTTTTTTTTTTTTTTGTGTCTATACAAAAAGAAAAGAGAGAAGCAGAACAACTAACGAGCCATATATATCCATAGGTAAATCCTCAGCCAAAAGCTTATATATACCATGAGTAACCTCAAACCATTTTAAGTATGACAGATTCCTTTGTGCAGCATCCTTAGCAAGGACATCAGCCACTCGATTAGCATCATAAAAAATAGATTGAACATTGGCAATCCAATCTCTAGCGAGTAACTCCTGAATCTTCAAAATAATATCTTTATCAGCAGCATAAGATGAAGCTTGCACATCATGAATAAGTATAACACCATTAAGACAATCAGACTCACAAATAATATGTTTTAGGCCAGCCTTCCAAACAAGGACTAACCCTCTCCAAATAATAAAAAAGCTCACCTCGAAGAATTGATCTATCCGACAGAGAACCGTAGCACCCTTTAAGACAATGCCCGTTTGGGTCCCTGATAATATAAGCAAAACCAGTAGAATCTTTCTCAAACTTTATAGAAGCATCACAATTAATTTTGTAACAACCCAAGGGAGGAGGAGACCAATCCTGAACCAAAGTAGGAGTATTTGACCGCACGTGAGTATCAAAGGCACGTGCAAAATCCTTGCAAGAGTTTTAGATAAGCATGTGGACTTGAAATTCAGACCAAGGAGTATCGTGATTAAAGACATCATTGTTCCAATGTCTCCAAATTGACGTGCTTTTGAGTATAACATTAAATAGCAAGTATACTAGCCGTTTCAAGTAATAAAATTGATAAGTAGAGTATCGTTCCCACGAGAAATTTTTAATTACTGAGATTGTCTTTTCAACTATTATTTGGAGAATTAAGTGTGATTGTGTTTGTGAATAATGAAATTATAACAATAATAAAAACAGAACTTAACAAACAGAATTTGTACTCAATAAAACACAAGTGCTAGGACATTTGATTTCACCATATTATGGAATTGAATGTTTTAGGATTTAGTTACTCAAAATTCATAGCTAGAACTCATAATGACCATTCCTCTTAGCTAGTTTCAAGTTTTTCTCAAAATCAAGAAACACTATTTAATTATGTATTTGTACTAATCTCTTAGATACAAATTACATAAGAAAAGGAATTCATTCTTTGAATCTAATCACAAAAATCGCGTTTGTCTATCTCTAATTTTCGCTCAATTTTGGTATTTATAATAACTAGCTTTATTTACAATTTCTTTCTCAAGTCATAGTAAACCAAGAGATCATTTAAATGTTGCCAATCATTCAAAAGCATTAAGACCAATTATAAATACTCATGATTTATAACATAGAATATTGAATAACATTAATCCATAACATGCTAATTCACATAATAGGCTACATTATAGTCCTAGCCAAACAATTTAGTTCATAATGAAATAAAACAAGACCATGGAAATTAAATTAGAGATTGGAAGTAAACAATACATGATTGGAGCTTTAGTTTACACAATGGTTGTTTGCATCAACGTTTCCTATTGCTCCATCCTTGTCTTGAGACCTCCTATGTGTATATGTGTGTATATTTTCTGAATTCTCCTAAAAAAAAAAATATCCTGGTTGCTATCCATCTTCCTCCTTTTATACTTGTTTTCCAATATAAGAATTGATTTCCATTATGATGCCCCATACTTCTGAATTTTTACCGCTAAAAACTTCTAATTTGAGCTGAAAAGTGTGATAAGATGATGAAATTATTCATGAAGATGGAGGATTAGGTTGGCACTTGCTGAAGTTCATGGAGTACAAGTCATCTTCAATACTTTTTAATATTGAAATAGCAAGTTGATGTTGCATTTTGCAAAGCCTCCATACCTACACATTATTGTTATAATTAATTTGATTAAAATAAGAGATTTATCAAATATTGTAATAATTTAATTCCATACTTTTATTTTATGACAACTAAGAAATAGTGATTATGATGATTATCACTTTTTATTTCTTTCTATTTTTGTAGAAATTTATTCAAAATTAAAATAATTATTTAGTAAAGTTACGAGTAAAATAACTCTTATTGAAGAGTTATCACAACCCCCAACTTAGACTTTTGTTTGTCCTAAACAAAATAAAATATTTTTGTGTGACCAACACTATTAACATCCCCTTACAAAGGTTACGAAACTCAGGGAGGCACTAAAACCGACAAGATACTGAAAACAATAAATCAAACACGCTTGAAAAATTTTATTCAAAAGTTCCAATTAATAAGGATTATATCAAAACCACTTAATTGTACACCAAATAATAAGAGAATAGAAATATCAATATATATGTGTATGTATCTGGTGATTACTCTATTCTCTCATGCTCATTATGCTAAACTTAATAAGAAACAACAATCCAAAAACTTCAATTTAATTCTTCTATGTTTATAACAATATGAGTTTCATCTAGCCAAAGATCAATAGAACTTTATAAAGCTTGTATTGTTAGGCTAAGGGTCAACTAGGTAGGATAAGGAATATTGAGGCTTTAATTTATTTATCCTTAACTTGAAGAATCATTATTCTCAAAATAATTTCCTTATAATATCCCCAATTCTGTTGATTCATAGCTTTTCTTGTTTGAATATTGACCTTAAGTCATTTTTTTCTTCCTTTTGGAATAATGATGAGAACCTTTTATTTTTCTTTTCTTTTTTTTTTTTTTTGATTTCCAAGAAAAGTATGGATTTTATTTTGATTTTGAAGATACTACCCATTTCCAAATAATTTTGAGAATTTAAGGCTTAAGCGTAAATTCATGTTCAAAATAGGTCTGGAAAGAAAAGGAAATTGGCTCATTATATGGCTAATACAAGAAAATTAGACTTAAAGCTCAAAAAGGGTGACAAAT
>JASCZI010272326.1:22405-38171 GCA_036250425.1 Stylosanthes scabra | reverse complement strand
TCAACGGGCAATACCCCTAGATTTGGAGTGCAGGGACAAGTTCTTAATCCAAAGCACAATGGTTTCTTCTGAAACAGCTAGTGAAGATGTTACTTCCAGCTTGGTATGGATAACAGATATTTGTTAGGCTTAGGGTGTGATATCTAATTTGATAGGTTTTATCATAATTTCTAAATGTTAATATTTCAAACACCTGTTTAATAATACAGTTTGTCAAAGATGGAAGCAGATACATTGAAGAAAATAAACTGAAAGTGTCTCTGACCAGCAAACCCAATTCACCAGAATTCTTTCCTATTACTGGAGGCTTCAAGAATGGGCTTGATCATGAAAAGTTTGAGAAACATACTACAGATGAAATCCAATCTCCAGAACCCGAGGTTAGAGAATACTTAACTGATGTTTGGGTCTAAGTTATTTCCTTTTTACCCATCTCATTCTTTCTTGTGAAGATTTCATTTCCTTGAGAAAGATAATTGATTTTCTCCTTAGTCATACTTACCGTATGGATTTGTTAGTTTTTATCTATGTATTGTTACTTTGAGATCTGAAAAGTACACTATCAATTATTTATCATGGAGTTGCATAACAAACAGTTAAGGGCTTAAGGCTGTTTTAGATCTTTCTTCACCTTCCCTATTTCCTCTAGTTCAAGCTCTGATCAATTTATAATGTGTTAGCCCCTTTTATCAAATTGTTATTCTTTATGCATGTATATCGATTATCAGTTCTAAAATTCCAATTCATACTTGTTTGTATTCTGTGACTTGAATGTGTTAGGTTCTTAAGAATCCAGATCATCACATGTTCAAAGAGTTGCTAAAGCTTGACGAGGATCAGGATTTCAAACCAACAGAGCATATAGAGGTGAACACTGTGAAGGATGTAGAGATGCCAGAAGAATCAGCAGTATTAAAAGCATCCAAAGGTGAGAAGCTGAACACTGTCAAGGATGTGGACGGGATGAAGCCAGAGAAAGCAGAATTAAAGGTGTCGAAAACTCTGGATTTGAACACAATAAACAATCTAGAGGAGCTGAAGCTAGGAAAGGAAGCACAGGTATTGTCAAAGGATCAGGAGTTGAAATCTGAAAAGAATGTAGAGGAACTGAAGCCAGAAAAAGAAGCAGAGCTAGACGTGTCAGAAGATCTGGAGTTGGAAACAGTAAAGAATGTAAAGGAATTGAAGCCGGAAAAAGACCCTGAGTTAACAGTTTTGAAGGGAATGGAGGAGCTGAAATTAATGAAAGCTATTGAAGAGATGAAGCTAAAACTAGATGGACTTGAGTCAAAACTAAATGAGGTGAGGCATTCTACCATTCTAGTGAATTTTTCTATCTTCTTGCAGATGTGGCATTTTTCCCTATCCAGTAGCAGGCTTGCATGTTGAAGCAAATATGAATTTTGCTGGGAACTAGATAAAGAAACTAGTTATCAATTCCTCATAGTAGCACCCTTTGTGGGCTTCTTGTTCCATCTGGGAGGTTCAAAGTTTCATTTAGAGCCTTTCAGTTTACTGTGGTAGTTTGCACACTTGTTTTTATGTATGGTTTTGGACTTATGCTTGATTAGTTGATTGTGGTTAGTAATGAACAAGTTTTACCCTAATGTACATTGTTTCTGTTTTCCCTTTTTCATTCATATGGGGGGTTTTATGTGGGTTGTGTATCGGGATTAAGGCCTACAGTAAGGTATAACTATATTAAAAACTTGAATTCCTTAGATTTGGATAGTTGGAAGCCCATGATATTACCGTATGCTCAAACCCTTAGTCCTGTGTGAAAAAATATTTTCATTTTACTGCTTGTGTTATAATGATAGCAATGATCAAGTTTCTGCCTCCTTTGCAGTCTGCAGTAACAATATCAAAGTTAACAGAGGAGAGGAGGCTAAGCAATCAAGAAACAAAAATCTTGCAAGAAAAGCTGGTAAGTTTGAAAGTTGATAATCACTGACTGTTTTCACTAGTAAAACGTTGCAGCCATTGCTCATTGGTTCTTGCCATAATTCCCGAAGTTGTTTATCTAAAGCAAATCCTTCATCAGAAGAACATACTTCTTTTTTGGAATTATCCGTAACATGAACTTGAGAGTAATTATCTGTATTTCTACTGTTTCCTCATTTTGGTGTCTAATGATCCTCTTGCAAAACTTAAGTAAACCTCATTACTTGATTTTAAGGCTGCCTCGTTTTATATTTTCAGGCCGAGGTTACCAAGCGAAGTCCGAGAAAGGCTCAAGTCGGGTTTCCATTTCTCTATGTCTGTATGGTGGCGCTTGTCTGTGTGTTCTTGGGATACCACCTTCACTGTTGACTCCATAATATGCAGGAAACTACTAACATTTTGAGTTGCTTCAAGTGATGTTTGTTTGATAATAGCAGCAGTTTAGGCATAAACCCAGTTTATATCTATAAATTTCATAGGGATCTCTATACTTGAGGGTCAGTGATATTTGTTGATCTGACCCTGATCTGATCTGTGTAGTCTACAATCATGTATGCCTCCGCTTTTGTATATGGAAAATTGCCATTAGGAACAAGCTTGTAAAGGTAATGAGATATTTTGCAATCAGCTAGATGACTTCATGTGGTTGGAGACTCTTGTGTATTCTACTTGAGTTGTGATTGTAATCTTTCTATCTGTAATCAGAGCATCTCATTCTGCAAGTTACTGAAATTAAAAATAATAAAATTGAAGCAAAAATAAGTATCTTACCAAGATTATAATTACATAAAGATCTATGTGATTTTTTTTTTTTTCTAATATAAGGAATTGGGTCACATTTGGGTGTTGGATCAGTTTCAAGGGGTAAAGTTTTGAACTCCCCATGCTGACTGGTATTAATGGTACGTGAGTTTGTGTCTATTTAAAAATGATGTATTTAGTGGAATTCAAATAAAAAACCTAAGGCATGAAAAGTAATTTCGATACTACTAGGAATTCAAATAAAAAAAACCTAAGGCATGAAAAGTAATTTCAATACTACTAGGCCAAGATAACTTTTACTCATGTAAGTTATTTTTTTCTTTTCTCGGTAGAATCTCATGCAACCTAATCATGCACAAACGAGCTTCAACCCAATATCATAAAACAGAATTTTGGTGACTCCAATATTATCAAATTTGAAAATTAATCCTTCAACATTGCTTCATTTAATATAGTCATATTTGGCGCCTAATTCTACGTTATGGCTCTCTAGTTAATTATCACAAAATTTTAATTAAATTAAAGAGGGACAGGGACTGAATATGTTTTCTAGTAAGAGCAGCCCATTTGTCGGTATATATACAACGGATAGATTTAGAATTACTTTTCATAATGGTAAAACATGAATTTGTATGATCGGGACAACTCAATCATTTAAGAGGTACTAAGATTAGGGATAGAATGAGATACCTTTAAGAGATATTATTCCTTTTTTATATAATGTTAAGTGGTTGAGATTTTGGTGAAATCTATTATGATGCTTCTTTTTTTTTTTTATATTTTGTCGAGTAAATTGGATAACCTCCGATCTTAGGTATTTCCACTCACACACCCATATCATAGGTTGTTTCTTAGCTGTGAATTGAACCTGAGTGTAGCATTTTTAGAGTCAAGTGCATCAACCACTTAATGCACTTAGACAAGGCTTCTGCATTATGATCTTTTCTTATTTTACATATTAGTTTCTACTATATTGGGCCTATTGTTGACGACGGATGTGACTTATTGTGGGAGAGACTCGAACCTCATATCTCTAGTAAAAAAAAAAAAAAGACAAATGTTATTTGAGTTACACTTTGTTGGCCATGCCTTGACACTTTCCAGTTGAATAGTTGATGAATAGGAAGACAAGAAAGGCAAAGAAACTGGTGCACACATGGCTATCCGTTTTCACCGAACTAAGGTGAAGGCAGAGGAATTTCCAGTATTCATTTGGAAATCACCAAAAAAAATAATAATAATAATAATTGTTGGTTGCTTGGTTTGAAAAGTGAAATTCCTCACTTGTTAATCTCTTTTGTGACTTTCGGAATTGGTCTTGCTCTGGACTAACAAGCACACAATAAGAAGCACTAGTACTACACTTCACGCTTTTTACTTTCAAAATATCACATTTTGTCAACAACCAAACATTGCCTTGAATAACCAATTACCAATTTGGGTTAACAGCGTTAAAAGTTCAAATTTTATTATATAATAAATTCTTAAATAGAATTATGATGTAATACGAATTTTCTTAACTTGTAAGTTGAGAAATATTGGAAACTAAAAAATAGTCTATTAGTTATTAAAAAAACAACTCATGGATGATGACGGATTTGGCACTTAACTTTTTGTATTAATTTTCTGTATGCAGGTAACTTTTTGATAAAAAGATGAAATGAATATAGTGAAAATAAATATTACAGAAATTAATTTTTAATGTCATTTTATGTAAAGTATTAATGATTAACGGTAGGGTATCTTAAATTTTTTTTTCCAGTGAAATCACTTCCTAATTAATTGAGATGACTAATGCTTTATAAATTATAATACAGTAGTTATTAGTTAATAAATATAGTAGTAATTTAATAATAAGTTATTATTATTCTTAAATTAAAATAATAAGAACACAGTCCAATATTGCGTGGCAGACGTATATCATCTAACTATTCATGCTTGAAAGTCTAAGTTTCGTGGTAGACGTATATATATCATCCAACTGTCGTGCTTGAAAGTCTAAGCTTAATGGTTGGATCTTTCACTTGTATAAATTATTTAAAAATTTTTTTTTTTTCCAAATTATCCTAAAGCAATAATTCTGCTTATAAATTTGTTATCTTTTTATTCATTTAAATAAATAAATAATACATCTGTACTTGAATGTCTAAAGTTTTTTATATGAGGATATACCTCACCGTATTGCCATTGCCTAGCTAACTACTTAATTAGCGCATCCAATCTCTTGAACACGCACCATTTTCATTTTCTTTTCTCGTAGTTCCTATTTTCTCTCCATCTGAAGCTTATCTCTCTCACTTATCACTACTTTCGATCCCTTCCAAATGACTATCACCAATGTTCCGGTATTCATTCATTTACTTTTTATATAACAACAACCTGCAATTATTGCTTCGCAAGAATATGTTTTTTTTTTTTAACAAAAAGAAACATTGTAATTTATCATATTCATAATAATAACTTGTATATTTCATCATGTCATGTTAGCTGTTATTCTAATGTTCATCATGCATGCCCATAACACCACCACTATTTTTTTAATATGCCTGGTTAGCAATAATAATAATAGGATGAAATTAATGTGTATGAATAAATGAGATCCAGAAGTAAAATGTGTATATATTTTCTCTCTGTCTTGATCAAAATAATTAAGACTAAATTTTCTATGTACATTTTGGTCATAAAATTTATAACATTCCGTCATAAAATTATTATTTGTTTTAAAAAATTTAAACTATTAACTGAGCAATAAATGAATATTTATACATCTAACAAAAAATACATACATACAGATGGTAGAAAACAATGTTAGAACGGTGGCAGCGGCCGGAGGAGGAGAAAGAAGAAACCCGTGTCTAGTATGCGTGTCAACGGTGGCGAAATCCGTGGAAGAAGCGTTGGTTGAGATGCGGAAAGCTAAAGAAATTGGTGCTGACGTTGTTGAAGTTCGGTTGGACTTGTTGAAGAACTTCAATCCTTCACACCATCTGCAACTTCTCATCAAGAACCGCCCTTTGCCCACTTTAATCACTTACAGGTAATAAATAAAATCATGTTACCATCATCACAATATTATTATTATTATTATTATTATTATTATTATTATTTATATGATATGATATGTCTATGACTTACATACAATTGTATTTATACAAGATATGTATTTTAATTTAAAAAATAATAAAATTCGTATTATTTATTTTCTTATTTTATGTTCTATGTACAATTTTATTTTTTATCCGAGTAAACACCTTATTTATATACTAATTTACTAGTAATTAAAAAAAAAAAGATAATGTTAGATATATATACATCTATTTTACTCAACGAAGTTAAACTAAGTTATTAAATTCTATGTCAAATAAAATATTATTTCGATATAAAATAACATAAAAATCTTGTATTTTATATTAAAAAAGTATTTTATTTATAACCTGAAAATGTAAAAATAATGTATGTATGTAGCACTTGTGGTTTGGTTTCAGAGCAATATGGGAAGGAGGAGAGTACGATGGTGATGAAAGCAAGCGAGTGGATGCTCTACGTCTTGCCATTGAGTTGGGTTCTGACTTTGTTGATGTTGAATTAAAGGTCATCATTTATGTCCCTCCCATCTTCTATACCTACCATCTACGTACTATACAATTAATATTCACCCGGTACCCATTCATTTAAGGCCAAATATTAGTAGTATAGATGGTGTAGATTGAATGATTACTCATATACTATCCTCAAGAATTTAATATTTGGACTTGTTTGTACTTAAGGTAGCTCATGAGTTGTACAAGTTGATTGATGAAGGGAAGAAGCCTGAGAATGTGAAGATAATAGTATCTTCACACAACTTTGAGAATACTCCATCCATTGAGGAATTGGGTAATCTTGCTGCTACTATTCAGTCTACTGGTGCTGACATCGTTAAGATTGCAACAACTGCCTTGGATATCACGGACTCAGCACGTCTTCTTCAACTCCTCGTCCATTCTCAGGTATCATTTACTCATTTCAAATTTACAACTTACTACTTTACCACAAATTATTTTTAAAATAGAAAAAATACGTGTGTTATTCATGTGTATGGATGATTGGATGAATGAGGTGTGTTATAATTGGACGTGGTGTCTCACTCTGCACTTACAATATATAGACTGCGTATTAACTTTTCGTACAACATGTAGGTCACATTTTTTATTTTTTTCTAACACACGAGTTGTGTATTGACCTAATTACATGTATAACACACTTACTAGCTAGCTCTATTTATAAAAAAAAAAAATCAGTCATTTATAACAGTGTTTGTTTTTAATATAAAAATATTTTATGAAGAATAATAAAAATCAATTTAGAAATATATTGAATTTATTTTTGATATTTGATAGTCTAAACTAATTTTACATATATATTCAATTATATAACGTTACATTATCAAAATTAATTACATTTTACATTGACTCCCTGAATGATTATATCATTAAACAACATTGTAAAATGTTTTATATCGTGAGTGTACATTAAAATTAAACTCTATATTTATAAATTATTTTATATATTTTTCCAATAAAATGATCATCTATTAGAAAAATAAAAAATTCTCACGATCACAAAAATAAAGTACCACGATATTTTATAGTTTTACTCTATTTTAGTTATAAATATAATTTTTTTATTTTTATTTATTAAATATAAAATTTGTTATATTGAGCGGAATCAAATTTGTAACAATATAAATAGTAGTAGAATCAATTTTAATATATAACAAGAGTTTTTTGTTTTTCTTTTTTGTTTTGGTAAATATAACAAAAGTTTATATATGATTTTGAGCTATTTTATAATTGTTGAGTTCAGAACTTTTATACTTGAAATATGAAAAACTAACAAGTCTAATATTTTCAATTGAATATTGATAATTGTGTAGGTTCCAATGATAGGAATAGCAATGGGGGAGAAAGGGTTTATGACAAGAATACTGGCAGCAAAGTTTGGAGGATTTCTTACATTTGCATCAATGGAGGGTGGAAGTGAATCAGCAGCAGCAGCAGGGCAACCATGCATTAATGAGTTGCTGGACTTGTACAATTTTAGACTCATTGGGCCTAACACTAAAGTTCATGGAGTTATTGGAAACCCAATTAGCCATAGCAAAAGCCCACACCTTTATAACCCAGCTTTCAAGTTTGTGGGCTTTGATGGAATTTACTTGCCCTTCTTGGTTGATAGTGTTTCACATTTTATTCACACTTTCTCATCTCTTGATTTTGTTGGATACAGGTATGTAATTATGTATTATGTATTATCCTAACACATGGATTATTTTTCCTCATGTAGTTTTTCCATTTTTTATTTGTTTCGAATTATTTATCGTTTTATAATTTTAAGGAATATTTAATTAATTTTTACATGTGATGTCATCTATTATTAAATACAAAAAATTTAGAAGACTAGAAAATTACTAAAAAAAAAAATATTATAAAAAATATCTTATATAATGGTATATCTAGTATTAACTTAATGATTTTCTTAATAATTATGTATAACTTAAAAGCGACTTATAAAATGAAATGGGGAGAGTAATTTTTATTATATATTATGGTAAACTATTATGGTTGAAAACTTGAAAGGAATGTGAATTTATTTTAAGTCGAGTTTATATCAAGTTTAATTGTAGATTAATGATTATCATATTTATGTACAAATAATATTTTCTATACAGAAAACAATATCAAAATTATTCACTTTATTTTGTATTTAGATTAACTAATAGCTCACGTCTTTATTATTATTATTATTATTTCCTTTAATAATACAGTTACACGATTCCTCACAAGGAAGATGGACTAAGATGTTGTGATGAGGTAGATCCTATTGCCAAGGTACTTACCCTGTAATAAAATTATCCCATATGCAATGCATAGTGTTAAGACATGTTTCTAATAAATATATTTGTAACTTTTGGCAGGAAATAGGAGCTATTAGTTGCATGATTAAGAGACCACAAGATGGAAAACTAATGGGTTACAACGTTGACTATCTTGGGGCCATTGCAGCTATTGAACAAGGACTAACAGGTCTCTCTCTCTCATCTATATACATGTTTCAATATTTTTTATTTATTTATTTAAATAGTTAATTTGCAAACAAGCTTTTGTTAATCAGCTAGGTACCTATAAATATGTGAATTTGCAGAATTAAATGGAAGATCCAAATCTGATTCACCCTTATCTGGAAGACTATTTGTGGTAATGGGAGCTGGTGGTGCAGGAAAAGCACTTGCTTATGGTGCAAAAGCAAAGGGGGCAAGAGTTGTCATTGCTAATCGTACATTTGGTCTCATCAAATTCTTGTCTTTGATTCGATTTATTAGAATTATTATTCCGTGGTTTAATTATTCGTTATTCTGTTAGTCATTTTGCAGAGTTAAGGCTTATGCTTATTATTCTTGATTACTAATAATGCTTGATTTAATTAATTAATTTCAGGCAAGGCCAAAGAACTTGCTGAAAAAGTTGGAGGAGAAGCTATAGTTCTATCTGAACTAGAGAAGTTCCACCCGGAAGAAGGAACGGTTCTTGCAAATACTACATCTGTTGGAATGAAACCAAACGTTGATCACACACCCTTACCAAAGGTTTGGACTGATTTAGTGTTGCATTTGCACATATATATGCATACTATTAATTATGTTATGCTGTTAATTATTTGATTGAAGTGATTAATTTGGTCTACTTGATCTGTCAACGATATATTATTTCCAAGGGTTATTAGTTCATTAGTTCTTATTTAATAAGTTTGTGATTAAAAAAATGTTGGTGGTAGAAGACGAAGACTCATCAAATAACATTATAATTAACAAGATATGGCTCTGAATTTGATTAATTAAGCAAACAGAATTTCAGTTTTATATATATCTCCTTATAACTATTGATGCTCTTTAGTGTTTGAATATAATTTTAACATACAGGAAGCCCTAAAACACTACTGTTTGGTGTTTGATGCCATATATACACCAAAATTAACAAGACTCCTCAGAGAAGCACAAGAAGCTGGAGCTGCCATAGTTTATGGCACAGAAATGTTCATCAACCAAGCATTTGTGCAGTTTCAAAATTTTACAAATTTGCCAGGTAGGTATCAAAGAAGAAAAAGTAGCATTCTAATAAAAATTTATTTTTTTCTTTTCTTTAAGAGTTTAACATTGTTTAACTACTAAAATTAACTTGATGTATAATTGTTTCTTACAGCACCAAAGCAATTCATTAGGGATGTGCTTTCAAAAATTACATGAGAACAGGTTCTATTGTTTGAAGTGATGCTGGTTAATTAACAGAGGAGTGTTATCTAATAGTTATGCAGTTATGTTGTATAAATATCCTTCTGCTTCTTTCCTAATTAATCTATGAGAGTATTATTCAGTTTAAACGCTTTCTTCTCTGTTTAGAATTCTCCACTGCAACTTTCTACTTCTTCTCTGCTGACTATGTTCTGTTACTGCAGTATGCTTTGTTCTATCAAACTGAATTAAGAGTGTTTTTCGTATTTTAATATATAGTAACTTTTATTTTTCACCATCTACAATTCAAATGAGTGATAAATAATGCAGGGAAAAAGAAATGAGAAATGTTATTGATTTGAGTGAGATATGCTAAACCCAAAACTCTTTATAACGATATTTTTTTGAATTGTGTTAAAAAAAAAAAAAAAGAAATTGAACCCAAAACAGAAAATAAAAAAATTCTTATAGATATATAAATACTTAAAAAATAAAAAAGTATTGAAACTATAAAGGAAAAGTAGTTCAAGTTATCATTGATAAAATAATAATCTAAGAACACAACAAAGCACGAAAATAAGGTTGAAACCTTAATGGCGCTTATTATTGTGCTGCAAAAACATATTTCCATGCGGTAGTTCTGCATAATCAGCATTGTTACCAGAAGAAGGAGGTGGCCCATGAGGGTGGATAGGATCACTAGGCGTGTGCATGTTTGTTGCATCATTCGAACCGCGTTGTGCACTAACCGGGACTAATAGTTGGTGGGAATGATTCATTGCCCCTGATTCTTCTTGATGATAATTACCATAACTCCGAGTTTGAGGTCTATACTGCTGATGAGTGCTCTGTATTATTGGCGCCATTGTCGAGAGATTATGAATTGATGAGGAGGGCTCATCAGCAACATTATTATGATTATTATAGATACCATGAGGCCCCAGAAAAGATGGTGGTTGCTGAAAATTAAGAAGATCAAGCATCATATTAATATTCTGCTGCTCAACAGTGTTGTTTTCGAAGGACAAAATCTGGCTTGAGGCGAGAGGGTGATGATAATCAGATGCAGCAACATGGTTTTGAAAGAAGTTTCCAAAACTATTATAATTATAATAAGAATCAGCAGGAGCAACACTGACTTGATTCAATGGCATATTTACATTGTTGCTATAGATTCCATTCTCATTGTTGCCGATATCCACATCTGGTTCAGGAAACTGCATATATATATTTTTTTCAAAGAATAAGGTAAGTCATATATGTGTATAAGAAATTAAATTTGATGTAAAACAATCTTAATTAAAATAATGGAGAGTAAACTTTCTCCCTTTCAATTGAAGTTACTCCTACCCCATACCTTAGCTACTAAATTTCTATTCAGTTCTACCTTGTTAGTTTCTATCAGAGTCAACATGTCGCTTTATATTTACAAGAATAGGCTCCAACTGAAGCCTCAGCCGGTCAGCCCTAGTCTACTTAACAATGGATTAAACAATTCTTTGGGATTAAATAATCAAATTAATTAACTACCAGTTTCACAATTAAAATAAAGAAAAATAAATTCTAATTTAACAAATAACTGAGTAGTAGTAGTAGTAGGAATAGAAATTAAACCTCATGATGGGGTAAGAAGTTATCGTTGTTGGCAACTGGATGATGAGATTGAGAAGATGATCCGTTATTCAACATTCCATTGTTGTTGCTGCCATTATTATTATTATTAGACAAAACACGTTCTTCTTGTTCTTGTTGATGTTCATCTTTTTTGCTTCCATGAACATTCTTGCAACCTTGACACCGACACAGACGAGAGCAGCCAACATCAGCTCTGAAGCAAGGGCAGTACTTATTATCGCACTTCGTCTTGTTGCAGCAGCAACCTTTTCTGTGCCTTGCTGACTCATTCTGGGCATGAATAATCTTGCATTGAAACGCGTGTGGATTCCGCGATTCGATTTCCTTCTTCTTCTCCTTCACACAATCCTTGTTCTCCACATTATTCATGCACGCTTTGCAAGAACAATAGTCGTTGCAAAAGTTTCCAGAACTAAAGCATTCACAGTATAGTTGCAAGCATTGACTCTTATGGCAGTTGCATGATTGCTTCCTTTTCTTCTTGCTGCCATCGTTACCATCAAAATCCGAAGCTCCTACATTCATCCTATCACCACTGCTTTCACAAGAGGCCATGACAAGAGTGAATCAGAGCTTGTACTTAACAAAGTCAAAATACTTGCCACAACCTCGTAATTGCTTTTCTTTAATTAAACTCACGTTCCAAGTTAATTATATAAATATTTTTTTTATGTTTTTTTCTTATTATCTTTTTTCTATTATCTTTAATCTTCTGTTTTTTTTACTTACTCAGTTACTCTTATTATTATCTTTTCTATTATCTATTTTTGTCGGTTGTAAACATAAACAATAATAATAATATTTAATTAATATTTGAATAATCCCCTAAAGATTTACCTTGGGTGTTTAAATTTTTAAGTTTTAACCATAATATATACAGGATCTACATTCGTTCAATCGGTTGGCAATAAATATATTAAAATTATATAACTGAGTTGGTTACCTTTACTTTGATAATGCTACTCCTGAGTTTGATAGGGTACCTCCTTTATAATTATATTTTCTTATCTTTTACTAAAATTATTCCAAATTCTTATTTTCTTTTCAATCTTTTTTTACTAAAAGGGTTCTCCCGTCTAACTAACAATTTTTTATATAATAAAAATATTAAAAAGAAAATAAAAATATCATTAAAGAAATTAAAGTGTATATATATATATATATATATATGGAGCTTCTAGTATGAAGATACCCATAGTGACTAAAATGGCCAGATGAGTTGGATTAAGGCACAGCAAGCACGTGTGTTGTTGACCCCGTAAGTAATGTAGATGCATAGCGCTGAAATCGTAATGACAATGTGTGGGCCCAGAGAATGTCATGGCAAGTCACTAAATGCAAATAATTTTTAAAAATAAATTATAAATCAAAAGATGACTATGTTTCTTTTTGTTAGAAAATTTTTTTTGGTGTCTCCGTTGTTAGATTTTTTTATTTATTTAAATAAATAAAATTTCAAAATGAATATATATATATATATATATATATATATTTTTTTTGTACATATCATTTAACAATATAAAAAATGTAAATATTATTACAAAAATTTTTCTTTATTAATATTTACATTTTCTATTTTACTAAATCATGTATACAGATGTGTACTGATACATCTAGTATTATCCTTTCAAAATTATAAACATACATATGCTCCAAAAATATTTCAAAAATGTTGTGCTATTATTTATTTCATCGTTAAAAGAGATGAGATAATTTTACAAACACGTATGTTATATTAAAAAAATTAAAATTAATAGAAAAAACTTTAAAAAAACTTTATAATTTAAATAGCGGAGTACAATTAAAATTCAAATTTCATCTAATTTTTAAGTCATTTTTTATTCCCCAAACAATTTAAGTCTTGGATCACTTCCATTTTTGTTTTCTAGTCTATTTTCAATTTTTTTTAAAAATTCAACTCTTAGACCACTTTTTTCTTCATTTTATAGTTCATTTAAACTAACGTTATCCAATTTTTATATTACTTCTATTTTCAATGTCTAATCTATTTAATCTATTGTTTGGCTCAATTCAACATTTATTCCAATGAATACACTTACTTGAATTCATTAAATAATAAATAATATTATATAACCAATAAAAATTCAGCCAACAGCCAATAATTTAAATTAAAGATTTTATTTTTATAAATTTTGAATATTCTGTTTTTAAAAAACACTAAATTGACTTATTGACTCAAACGGGCTTCTTTTCTTACCGACGCTATTGATTATAGTAAATTAAATGTTTTCTGAATAATATATAAATTATTAAAACGTATGCGGATTTTATAGTCTTAAACTTGATAAGTACCGAATCGTTTTGAGTAATACTACGGTAAATAAGTATCGTTTTTACGAAAATTAATTCAAACTGAAAATAAACTAATTAAATATAATCTAATCTATTATTTAATTCATAAAGATATTTCCTTGATTTCTCATTAAATTCCATCATTCTGAATCCTTGTATTGATTATGTGGCCTTGGACTTTGATTGAAAACTCCAAATTCTTCAATTCAGACTCGATAAAGGCTTGGTCTTGCTATTTGGAATGATAGAGTGGTAAAAGAGGCATGAAATTTAATAATTCTCAATAATAAGTGGTTTTAGTCGATAAGTTTAACTAAATTATTTATTTTTATACTAAATAAAAAATTATTTTGATGTTAAATAAAATTTTATTTAAATATAATTTTTTTATTATTTGACACCAAAAATATTCTATTTAATATAAAAATAAATTATTTGATTGAACTTGATTGGCCAAAACCACTTATTCAAATAGCATTACTTATATTATATTAAATTAAACTATCATTTTATTTTAAATTATTGAATATATCTTACTAATCAATAACATGATAAAAGTTAATATTTACTAACTAAATTCCAAATAACATATAAAATAGTATAAATTTTAATTATGTACATAAAAATGTTTCATTAAATATATCACATTTTCTTTAATTTCAACGTATTAAAATAATAATGTTAATTATTCTAACATTCTCTTTAACTTACTCTTAATACTATTTTTTCGTTCGAAAGTTGGATTAGTTGTGACTTTATTATTTTTTATAATTAATCTGTTATTTAATTTATCTTTCCAACCGAATCAATATTTCATATTCATGAAAAAAGAATACAGTAACAAATAATACACCAAAATTGACATCATAAACCCTAACAATAACAAACAACGCATCAAAGTTAATATGATAGAGTTTACAGAGTTAAAAGAGAGAAATATTCGGCAATATTTTACTACTCATAGTACTCTTTTATTCGGTACTACTTTGACTATAAATTTCCTTAAAAAAAATCTTGGAAACAAAAAATAAGGTTAAATAAAGAATAGATAAAGATAACTCTCATGAACAAAAATTATTGCTACAAAAAGAATAGAAAAAGAGAATTCATATAAACAAAAAAATAAAAACATCATGCAAATAATATCATACCTAAAATATATATTTATTTATCGATTTTGCTAGGTGTAGACATAAACACATGAAACACATAAACTTTTTTTATTTACGAAAGTAATTAATTAGGATGTATTTGTGTGTTTAATATGTACATCAATATTTCTTGCTTATCTTAATGTCCTTCATTTTACTTTAAAGTATTTACCCATTTTCAGTTAACTACTGCCGTCAAGTCTATATTCCGTTTAAAGTTTATGTTTCCTAATTAAACTAGGTCATCGAGACTTTCCACACATGTATTTCTCACCAAGTATTGCTTTTTGAGTCCAACCATAACACGTTTTTCTTCTTTTTTTTTTTTCCCGGTATTAACATTTTTTTTATCTAGCACATCAAAACGTTTTTCTTTGTCTAACCAACCACAAATTTTTTTAAATTTCTTAACCCAGCCATACCCATAGTTTTTTTACATGAACCATGATTCAATTAAATTTTTTCCCAGGCCATATTCCCCCCTCCCCTACACCCAAAAAACATATACCTATTAAAAGCCCAATGTGTGCATTTGTATGATTCAATTGGGCTAACATTCTGGCCCTGCCCATAAACTCTTCTATTTATAAAACCAAATCTATCCTTCCGTCCAAAGAACTACTTCCCCGTAACGCAACTTTTTGTTGTAAAAGAGCATTGCCACATGTCACTTCCATATTGGCTAATCATCTCA
>JASCZI010272326.1:10120-21939 GCA_036250425.1 Stylosanthes scabra | reverse complement strand
TATATATATATATATATATATATATATATATATATATATATATATATATATATATATATATATTATCGTTTCTAATAGAAATAAAGCTATAAAGAATGAGAAGAAAATTGGTTAGGTAGTGCAGATTCTGTTATTCTGTTAAAACAGAATCTGTTATGTTAGTTACTTTGCATGATTTGAAAGCTACATTAGGTGAAGCTATATCAATGAAAGAACTATCACTATGCAGAATGTAATTAGGTTTTATATTGTTCAATTCAATCAAGTTTAGAACTTTCAATTCCTTTCTTTCATCTCTTTACTTTAATATATTTGTTTCCCTCATAATCATCTTGATCAAGGTTTTTATAACTGATTTAGTAACCAACCCTAATTGGTTAATTTTCAAAAATCAGTTTTAATTTTTAAAATCGATTTATTTTTAAGTCTTTGAGTTTTTTTTTCTGAACCATAAGTCCTTAATGATGAACATGTAGGTTTAATTATATGATGACTAAAAACTAATTGGTCACTTACTCACTTAGAAAAAAAAAACAATTTTCCATTAAATTCCATCTCCATAATATATATTTTTTTTTTGATAATTCAAAGTAAAATATAATGTCCCAATACAAGCAGAGTTCAAGCTAAACAAATAGCAGTTCAAGTAAGCGAAACAAAACAAGAAATATAAGTAAAGTTCAATCAGAGAAAGCTAGGCATTGGCAGCATCAGTAGTAATCTTCTCATCCATGTAAGTTGGACTCAATGTATTTCATGCTCACCATTTGGGCTCATACACCTTTGTTCTAAACTTTCCTCTCCTTTCACTCATTTTCCCACAAAACCGTGCACCTGGCAGCTTCTTGCATCACCCATCTCATGTTTAGTCACTCATTCTTGAATATAATAGCGTTTCTATGGTTCCACACACACCATAATGTAGCATAAAATGAGATTATCCATGAGGTCTTCTATTTCTATCCAATCTGGTCCCAACCCATAGCTGAAAACATTCCTTAAAACTCCCAGGCCACACCCATTCCATGCCCCAATACGCCACCACTCTCATCCATACCTCCCATGTTACATGGCACCCCAAAAATAAGTGAAAGACAGATTCGATCTCTACACCACACAGTACACAATTGGCATCTCTACTATTAACCATGCCCAATTTACAGAGTCTATCCCTTGTATTCAATTTCTCCAACAACACAAACCACACAAACAACTCCACTCTTGGTGGAACCAATCCTTCCAAAGCAACTTAGCGAATGCATACATATTCGGTTCACCTTCCACTCCTTCCTCTTTATATACTATTTTCAGAAAAGATTTAGTGGTATACGTACCTTCACTCCCATGCTTACATCTAATCTCATCAGTTTGGTTCGGTTTTAGCCCAACACGCGGCAGTACATGATTCAACTCAACAAGTTCCTCCTCCTCCCATTGCCGCAGCGGCCATCTCCATTCAAAACTCCACCTCCATGTCCACCCGTCCCATATCCCACAATCAGATATCTTGATGCTTTTATCAACCGACGCTCTGAATAGGTTCGGGAATTTAATCTTCGATCTCCCTTCCGCCACCCACAGATCGTTCCAGAATTCAGTTTTTGTGCCACTCCCGAGCTGAATCTGAAGACCCTCGACCATTAGCCTTGCCATGTTCAGTTCTGTATCCAACAACCCTCTTATAGTGTACCAAGTTCCACCTTGCAGCCCCCTTCCTTGTTCGGCCAACCCCTTTTCGCTCACCATATTGTTGCACGAGCACACAATCCCCTTCTAATATGGGTAGTCTTCTCTACTAAACCTCCACCACCATTTGAATAGAAGCGCCATATTTTTTTTGTGTTATATCTCCCACGCCTAGCCCTACTTGACTCTTGGGCCTTTGTATCACGCTCCATTTCACCGTTGGTAACCCGCGTCCTCCATCCCCCTTACCCCAAAAGAATTTAGTTTGCAATGACACTATCCTCTTGGCCACCGTTCTAGGAATTTTAAACAGGCTGAGGTAGTACATCGATAAATTATTTAAAACCGATTTGTTCAACACCAATTTACCTGCTTTCATCAAACACTTGCTCTTCCACGACTTCAATCTGTCCTCCACCTTCCGAATCACCGGCTCCCAAGTTTTTACCCGCCTCGGATCAGCTCCAAGTGGGATACCCAAATACCGGATTGGTAACTAACCCTTCTTGCATTTTAGTATGTCACAAGCCTCCTCTGTAAGGCCATCATCGCAATTCATTCCTATAATCATCGACTTATGGTAATTAATATTAAGACCAGTCATAAGTTCGAAACCAATCAGCAGCCTTCTGAAATTCCGAATGGTCTCAAGGTCACAACGGCAGAATAACACTGTATCGTCAGCAAATTGCAAGTGTGAAAGCTCAATACCATCTCTGCCAATAATAAGCGGCATTATTCTACCTATCTCCTTCAATCTCCTCAATATCCCGTTCAGGTCTTCAGCCACCAAGACAAACAGGAATGGGGATAGCGGATCTCCTTAACGAAGGCCTCTCTCCAACTTAAAGGGGACCGTTGGAACGCCATTGACAAGGATGGACATTGATGCAGAAGTGATACACTGCTTGATCCACCTTCTCCAAGTTTCACCGAATCCCATCTGATGCAACACCATGTCCAAAAAACTCCAACGAACCCTGTCATACGCCTTTTGGAAATCAAGCTTGATTATCTAACCCGGCACTTTCTTCCGTTTTAACCAATGAACCGTCTCACAAGCGATAAGCGCCCCATCCACAATCCTTCTACCACTTACAAACGCTGACTGAGTCTCGCCAACAAGTGAGGGCATCAAAGGCTGCAACCTACTTGTTAGGATTTTTGATATTACCTTGTATAAGCATCCCACCATGATAATCAGCCTAAAATCCTTCAGATCATCAGAACCTCCCTCCTTCTTTGCCAATGCCAACCATGTGAGATTTGCCTTGTTAGGCAGCAAACCTGATCTGAAGAAGTCCAACACTATATTGGAGAAGTCCCTGCCGATAGTCCCCCACATTCTCCTAATGAACTTGAAATTAAATCCATCGGGGCCAGCTGCTCTCGACGGTTCGCAGTCCCACACCGCATTCTTCACCTCCTCCATAGATGGAATACTTTCCAAGCTCTTAGCATCAGCCTCACTAATCTGTCTTACCAACCCCCTGTCAAATTCAATGTCCAGGAATTGCTCCTCCGTATAGAGCAGCTTGAAGTACTCCCTGATTCCCCCCATCACCTCCTTAACACCACTCAAGTACTTCCCATCTATTGTAATGTACTCAATAGCGTTACCCCTCCTCCTGGATTTTGTTAAGGTATGAAAGTAACGCGTGTTTCTGTCCATGCCTGCAGTAAATCTAGCCCTTGACATCTGCCGCCAGTAGTCTTCTTTGAGCCCATACCACTTTTCACACAATATTCTCAGTGCTTTAACTCTCGCCAAAACGCACTCATCATCGTCCCCTTCCTCCAGTTTTTTATCCACTAGCCTCATATCGTCCTCTACCAACTCAATCTGTCTATCAATCAATCCAAACTTCTCCTTGTTCCACAATCTCAGTGCCTACCTCAGTCTGGCTAGCTTTTCCACTAAGTTTGAACCCTCCAATTTACACCACTCCTCTCTAATTAGTGGTTCAAAATCTTCATGAGTAAGCCACGTGTCTAAGCATCTGAATGGCTTAGGCCCCCAATCCAACCTCTCAGAATCAACTAGGATTGGGCAGTGATCTGAGAATGCCCTTGATAACACACTAACCATTAGTACTTCGAAATTCTCCTCCCATTCTGGCTCAACAAATACTCTATCAATTCTGCTACATGCCCTGCCCCCAAACCAAGTGAACTTCCCATCATTCAACTCCAGTTCTATCAGTCCCAAGTCTTGTATCCACTCTGCAAAATCATGACTGCTTTGTGTTAATCCTGCACAACCCACTCTGTCATCAATAGAGAGGATTTCATTGAAATCACCCCCCATAAGAATGGCACTCTCCATCTCAATCTGAGTTGAGACAGCTCCTCCCACAATTCCAGTTTGTGCGTTCTATCATGAGCACCGTAAATCACACACACCGCACACTCGAAATTCACCTCTGCTATCGTTCCTCTAACTGCCACCCATCTTTTCCCCACCTCCGTTTGTGTATTGAGAAGGAACGACTCATCCCAAACACACAACACCCCACCTGCAGCACCATCTGACAGAGATGCCACCCACCAAAGTTATTACCACCCCATAGCCGGCTCACAAAACTCCCATTGATGTCGCTCTTCTTCGCCTCCACAAGACCCAACAAATTCAATCTGTTCCTCCTACACAGCCCCTTTACCATCTCCACCTTCCCCTTCCCACCCAAATCCCTAATGTTCCAGAAGGTCAATTTCATTAAAAATAAACGTAATCACCTGAGTGGCGTCCTCTCCTCGTGCCTCTACCCCGACCTCTTCCTCGCCCCGAGTCCACTCTGTTTTTCCTCGATCTCAGCGAGTACGATTTGGTCGACGAACCGCTTTCCAACCTCATCACCGAAGCAGCCACGAGTTCCTCCTCTACCTTCCTGAACGACATACCTCCATCTTGACAGAGCTGGATAACGTCTGACGCTCTCCGCCGTTCGTTCACTGGCGTTGAGGTATTGTCACTACCACTCTCATCAGGGGATTCGATTAGGGCCCCAATGATCTCATCCTCCTCCCTCACAATCCTTTCTGGCGGATCCCCATTCACTACACCAACACTCCTATGGACGTGGGCCTCCCCAGAGCACGGCCTGAATCCAGGCGGAAAGGGGCACGACCCCTCTGACCCGCAGCGCTCCAAACTGGGCTCATTCCTCTTCGTGACCCTAGTGTTTTTGTCCAACTGACCGGGCTCATCAACACAGACCTCTTCTATTTGGGTTTTTTGTCCACAGCCTTGCACCAAATGGGCCAACATCAGCCCACCTCCTGCCTGCTCATCTAACAGCATCTCATTGTCTCCCCTCCTATCTCCAATACCCTCCAGATGGGCCACATGTTCCTCGAGCCCATTTGGATGATCTGCCATCACCACCTCCAGGCCCATGTCCTTATTATTATCACCTTCCACCCCGTTCTCTAAATCGTTATGGGCTAAAGGAAGAGTTATCATGGGTCCAGCATTCACCTCTCCCTCCATATCCATCGCTAGTGATGATCTAACCGCCTCCCCCACTTCCAAGCCAACATTTAGATCACTATTGCCTAGCACATCCTCCGATGTCCCTTCATTGTTCCTTATATCAGTCATAATTAGATTAACCTTGGTTAACCGCTGGTCATCTGTCTTGTTGCCAAAGCATTCATCCTCTGCACACCTTTTCATAAGAATATCTTCAACTAACGGGTCCCACCCCGTAAAAACCTCCTCTACCCCTGTCTCTTGCACTTCCTCCTCCACCGTCTCCGCAACCACCACTGAATCCTCCACCGCAGTGCGGCTATCACTGTCACCAACCTCACTCACCTCGTTCGTTCCCAGTGACACACATAGGCTATCCTCATACGTCTTATCCAGATACGCCTCAGCACTGTACATCTCCCTACCGAACTCCTTGACGAAGACATCAAGCTTTGCATCCCCGACCTTTAGCAGAATCCATTCACAGATTGGTTCCCATTGGTATGAATCAATCAGGATTCTGGCCCCCGTGAATGAGACCTTATATTTAGTTAGGTCATCCACAGTTACTGGTTTTCCCCATAACTTTCCGATCTTCCAAAACGTTTCCTTATCCCATGCCTACAAAGGTACACCTGTGATTTCAAGACATACACGCCTCGAGTGGCATCTTGTGTATCCCCACTGTGGTCGGAGTTCAAAGAACAGAGACGACAGGAAGGGACAACTCAGCGCTTCATCCCTAGCAGCCACCGACTCAAAGGGTCCCATATCACGTCCTTCAACTGTACCAGAACCCTTCCATCTATCAACTAGTTTCTTCATCGTGCTGATAAATCAATGGGATTGACCGACTCCGCAACTATACTCCTCTGCATCAGCTCAAGTCTTCTTCATGCTCCTATCCTCAGTCCTTGCATGGGTACCTCTAGTTCCGCCTTCAAATTCCTTCCTTGGACCCTTGTCAGCCTTGTTTCCCTCCTCCCTTGTACCTCCGTGCCGGTGTTCTCTAAGGAACCTTGCCTCCTTAACCACCATCCTCCTAGTCCCTACAAATGCTCCATTTATTCTCTCTACCGCCCTTATAGCTCCCCCTCGCATCAAATCTGACAAACGCAAATGGTTGAGTGCTCCCCTTCCTCCGTTTCCTCGAGACGTACACGTCAACCACCTGACCTACCCAGCCAAAAATATTATACAGCGTACCCTTTTCGACTTCGTGTGGGAGGTTATCGACAAATACAGTGTGGGAGTTCCTCTTAAACCTACTCACCCCGCTTCTATCTTCATATTTCTCCTCACTCGCCCATCTGTTCCTGTTCCATCTATCTTTACGTTCCCTCCATCGTCTGTTTCTTCTCTGTTCTTGCCAGACTCCATCATTCCTTGACTCTTCAACACGTCGCGCTACCACTTCACTCCAAGCCCTAGCACCGCTCCAAGCCCTAGCCCCGCTCATCGCGTGTTATTTGAATTTTTAACCTGAACAAGAGCAACGTTAACCAACAATGTCTCAAGGAAAAAGACTTTTTATTTAAATAATAATAAAAAAAATCATTATTTACATTTAAATTTCAACAAGCATTTCGTTTCCTACTAATTATTTTTTTCTTCCAATTAACAGACTTTAACATGAATATAAGTCTATAACCAATCTGATTCCTTTTTTTTTTTTGCGTTAGAGAAGGCTAAAGGAAAGAAATGACAAGCTACTTCACTATTGTAATGTGTATAGCAGCTACTTCACTTGACAGAATCTGTCTAGGGAATCATCACTATGAGGGATTAATTAGAAACACAAATTTAATGCCATTTTCACCACCAAAACATTTAACAGTAAAAGAATGCAAATGTTGCTGTCAAGAACAATTCAAATGCAAACACACTAGCACCTTCTAGTAAGCGGGCTAAATAAAGATGTACAAGGAAGGTGTTGCTAAAACATTATTCATATTGTCATAAGCTAGATTTCAAATTTGATCTCCGGGTAAATCTCGCATTCGTGATAACACATGAATAAATAACCAAGAAGTTTCAAGTTATGACGGTATACACTATTTTTAGTGAATTAAAACACATGCTTAAATAGCTGCATATAAAAATTGCATGAACATTGTGAAGTTTAATCATAAAGGGTTCACATTGAGCGAGTTAGTTACATGATAATTCACATTTCTTGAAAGACAAACATATTCACTTTTAGTGGGAAAATCTGTAGAGATTACTGGATTATAAAATTGGGCAAAATGAAAAAGATGTCACTAGCAGATACTGATGAACTTGACAAAAGATGTTCATTTTTCAGCATATAAACCCCGGCTCAATCCTCCGAAAGGTCCAAAGTTCTGGAGGAGTTAAAGAATAAAAAGAAAAACTAATGTGATGCATGCATAAATAAATAGGTAAAAGGCCATTTTTAAAAGGAAAAATCTTTGAGGTAATGAGGGAAAGGTATTAACAAAAGATAAATTTAGCTTATTCTAAGTTTCATCTCAAAGAAAGAAAAGAAGATACAATTGTTTAAAGAAACAATTACCATCCACAGCAGAGGGAAGTTCATCTTCACTTTTAGCAAGGGCATTTCCTCTCCAATCATCACAAGATAATAATCTCTTGCTCTTAATCATAAGACAATAGCAAAAAAGTTCAACTACTTCCACCTGTAAAATGTAAATTCTCACTTCAATTTACTGTCTTATAGATCGATTTTAGATACTATTTTAACTATAACTAGAATAAACAATAGATATATAAATAAATTTAGGAAATGGAATGCCATTTTGAGAGAAATACTTATCATGTAACATTTTAAACATCATATCAACAGACCACTAGTAAAAAGCACCCTTTTAACTTAAAAGTATTCAAAATATGTAAAAATTATCATATACCATAGTCATTTAAGGGACAAAGTCATCATGGAACCAAATTCTAGAGTTGAAGTTAACAGTTCTGTTCTGGATGAAAGTTAAAGAGTTTTTAGTATATCCAACAATAACACTTTATGCACCAGGTGGGAATACAAATTGTTCATTTTTTTTTTTATGTTAATCCATAAATCCAATAATCAAAGGCCAAGTAAACAGGGCGAAGCTAGACTAAAATTTTATGGGGCGCTGGATTAAGTGATTCACTAAAACAATTTATGCTAAAATATTAAAAGTTAATATATAATTTTAACCAAACATCAATGTCAAGATATGTGTATATATATAAATATGTATTTAATATTCAATTAAACAAAAAATATAATACTAACCTTTATCTTGTTGAATGTTGACATATATATAAATAAAATACTCATGTATAACAATTCTTCCCTGTAAAAAGACAAAATAACCTCTATTAGTAAATTAAAAAAGCGTATCTCAAATAAAGTGAAACTAAAATATACAAAAATTACCACTGACTACTTACAAGCTGTTATCAAGAAAAAGATGATCGCTGTTTTTTTCTATTTTCAAAATAAACGATGAAACAAATGAATAATGCCCCTTGTCACTGTAACAATCGCAAATAACTAATAAGTATTCTTAGTTAATACATTTATTCAAATTAAGAAAAAAAAATAAAAACTTGATTATCTATTCTAATATTTTATTACTTACCTATATAAGAAGAAAAAAATTGACCACTTGTAAAAAGAGAAAAATGGATCACCTGTTGAAGATTTAAAGAAGAATAGTTTTTTAATCTAAAAAAAACAAAAATTAAAAAGTAGAAGACAAAATGTTATTAATCAATAAAATAAAACAACTAAACAAATGTTATTAAAAAATGAAAAAGGTTTCATTCTCGCCTTGAAATATGAATATGGGAATTGGGAAATGGAAGAGAGAAAGTTAGAGAAGAAAGTGAAGTAAATGAGTCAGAGTGTGTGAGACATAATAGGGTAATAGAATTTAGAGTATTTATTATTTTATTTTATTAAATTAATTGGGCCAATACAACATTAATATCTTTGATACATGTATTTTTTTTTTTGGCTTTAAAGATTATGAGCTTAAATATATTTGAAAAGAAAAATATTTATTTTAATAGACCTAAATAATATTTAAGGGGCTATTTTATATTTTCTTTTGGGGGCTATTATTAAAAAAAAATTTTTTTTAACTAAAACTAATAATTTTGGGGGGCCACTGCCCCCTTTTAATGTGAGACCCTTCGCCCCTGGATTCGATTGCCATCTAAGAAGCAGCTTCACATAACATGCAAACCCAATTAGCCTACTCCCAGAACCCCAATTCATCATTGCTACACACATACACAGTACCATCAATAGAATTGTTGAGCTTTTATTGACATTTCCAGTTACAGAAGTAAGAAGCTTTAAAGACTAAATTTGTTTATAAATTACAAGGTTACCCAATCATATGTTGTCATATTTTGTTGGACTTGTTATTGCCAATAGAATAAACTTCAGGACTAGAAAATATTTGTACTTTTATGCCTTAATTGTCTAAATCTGAATTCTAAAAGGGCTAATATCGCAGGAATAAATTTATGTGTGTACACGTTCATGTATTCATCCATAGAATAAAATATGGAACCAAAATTTTGATGTCCTTTGATGAAAATAAAGATGGATCTTTTAATGCTATGAAATTGCAGAGAGTTGTGTGAATTTTGTCTTTTAAAAAAAAGCAAGAGTTTAATATGATGGTACAAAAATATAAATTTGGACTTTGGAAGTTAACTAACTTATAAGCGGGGTTCAAATTTAAATTATTTTTACGAGAGGTAACGGGCACCAAATTCTTTGCCTAAAATGTATAGATCAAGAACTTTGGAAGTTAATTGTTGTTAGCTCATTAGGCCACTTAAGAAAGTGTCGATGTTTAAATACCGCTTTGTGCATGCAATAACTCATTGATCAATAGCATATTTTTAAATAAAACTTAAATTCGCGACTAATTAATCATCAACCTATCTGATTGAGGAATACCGTAAAAAAAAAATTTTGGATGTTAAAAAAAAATTATGACATTTTGGTGGACTTAAAACCCAAGTTTGGTATATAGAAGATTGCGGTTTATATCAAAACTAGACTTTGATCTAACTCTGGTTAACTTCTTAAATGACTTATTAAATAATATGAAACTGATAAAAATGTTTTTGACGATAATTTCATATTTAAAAAGATATCCTCATCAACAATATTTCCACATATTTGCTAGTGATTGACCAATGTTTTCCATCTCTTGCATAATCATATCATTAATTGATTAATTTGTTAAATTAGCTTCCATGTATGTAAATTGTTTAAATCTTCTCCCACTTGGTGCCTTTATGTGTGTGCTAGTGAATTTCAGGCCCAAAGTGTAGAGGAAGAGCCCAAGGGAAGCTAAGAAGAACAAGAGAAGCAAGGAGAATGGACAGAAAGCCAAAAATAGCCCAATCCAGCGTTGATCGCGCGCCCGCGCCCTCCCTTCCTTAATAGGGAGGTTTCCGCTGGTGGCGCGCCCGCGCCACCCTGTTTCGTAACCTCCAAGACAAGGACAACGCGCGACCGTGCGTCGGCGGCAGAACTCACTAAAATGAAGGCTATTTTGGGGATTTCACTTTTTCGGACCAAGGCCCATCCATTTCTCAAGCCCAATTCGACCTATATAGGGGAGGAACAGCTGAAGCACAACACACATTCTCTCATTTCATCAATTTTAGCCTTAGAGTAGTTTTAGGAGATTTTTGCGAGAGTTCTCCATCTCTCTCATTTTCTCTAGTTTTCTCTTCTTTGTTCTTCACCTCTAGGAACCCCATTACCAACCAAACTCTTATTTTACTACTTGTTTTGTGGATACTTGTTCTCTTTAATTAATGCAATTCTAGTTTCTTCTTCTATTTTGCTTTCCTTTACATATTGCAATTTCTATTTTATGTTTATACTCTTTTATGATCCTCTTGCTCTTGGTTGTTGATTTACTTGTTGATTTGCTCTATTGATTCTATTGTTAGTTTATTTTCCATACTTGCTACCATGTCTTTATTTCTTGCCTATCAAGTGTTTGGTGTTTTGTTTACTTTAATTATGGAGTAGTGATCTTGTGCTATGATCATGGGTTGAGATGTGGATGGGTTAATCCCCTATGGGTTAATCCTTGGGTTGATACCGTTTTGTAGACGCCAGGCTTTCGCTAGTGAAAGTGAGTCCTTAATGAGGTGAACATGGAGAATTTATCCATGTTCCAAAAACCTAGGACCGTTGCACTAGAATATGAGAAGCCTGTGACTTATGGAATGGTGTCAATCTACCCACTTCACCGATTGGTAAAGTGTGGCTCCGCGGGTTATGTGACAACCATGTATAATTGGGATTAGTGGTGTTCATGGGGACACATGATATCTTGATCCATGGCCTAGCACATTTCTTTATTAGTTTCTTTCTATATCTTTCTTTTAATCTCCATTCACTCACACACAATTGCAACCCCTATTTTTGTCACAACCAAAATCGTCCCTTGCGTTAACTCGTTGGGAGAACGACTCGAGTCCCATACTCGGTATTTTTGAACTGGTAGCAGACTCTTGTGACAACTCATCTTTTGACGAGCCCCGTCCTTGCTCGCGACACAATCTATTCGGATTCCCCTACAATGATATCAAAACTTGTTTTCAAAAGATAAGGGAATCCCAGATTAACCTTGTTGCGACACCTCGGGCT
>JASCZI010272324.1:20510-39202 GCA_036250425.1 Stylosanthes scabra | reverse complement strand
TATTAATCAATTAATATTTTTAATTTCTAACACCATAACTAAACAGGTTATCCCTTCTCATATAATGAGAATTGAGAACAAGAAAGTGATATTTGGAAACAACACACAGAAGGAATTTGATGCAATTGTGTTTGCAACTGGCTATAGAAGCGTGGCTAACAAATGGTTGAAGGTGAGGATTTAATTAAAATTAATTGAGCTGATTATTATTGTAATTAATTAATTAATTGAAATGGTTTTATTGAATTGAATAGGGTAATTACAAGTATGTTCTAAACGAAGATGGAATGCCAAAGAATGAATTTCCAAAGCATTGGAAGGGAGATAATGGATTGTACTGTGCTGGACTTGCAAGAAGAGGCTTATTTGGTGTTCAATTTGATGCTGAGGCTATTGCGGATGACATTAATCGAAATCTTCATTGACCATTTTGGATTTATACTTATGTTTTGAATTTTTTTTTTTATTTTGTATTACAATAATGGTTAATAAATAATAAGAAAAGTAGGGTGTATGAAATTTTCATTTGATTGGGTCGGAACCACGGAAAAAGGAAGAAAGAAAAAAAACAAAAAGAAAATCTATTCCAATCCGATATGACGATCTGTATACGGATCAATATGAGATTTTGCTCATATTTGATTTGATCCGATTGATGTACACCCTTATTTTTAAGTTTTTCATGGTTAAAACACTCTTCTTTAGAATGGTTGAAGATTGAAGGTATGAACAAGTTGATAAGTTGGATTCTCAAGTGTCACTTTTTGTGTCCAAACAAAACATAAGAGCACTAATTTCTGTAACTCTATTTTAACTTGTCTTGTTCTCGACAAATGTTATGTCTTTGAAAACAAACACAACGTTTGACACATAACTAAATGCATATCCAAACATAGCTTGACGACATAACTACTCCGTGCACATATATATGATATATGATATAACACTATACAAGTACTGAAGTACGAAACCTGAAATTCTAAGTGCATGGTGAGACTTGAAGGGATGCATCCACCATTCCTCATCTTTAAATACATCATGGCATTCAATCCGATTCCTATGCAAGATTTGAATAGAGCATGGACATGTAATTGATTGATACAAATAGATTGATGAGTAAGGCAGATATACAAGTCTATACTTTAAGGGAAAGGATGCAAGCTAATAACTACTCAATAACTATTGTAACAAAATTTTTCTCTTTTGCTAAAATTCTACTTTTATTCTTCGTATGAAGTTGATAATTTAAATCATCAAATAATAATTTAATTAAATACGTCAATCATTCAATAGTTTTCAATAAGAAAAAGACTAGAGAACCAACTCATTATAATCAATAGGGAGCTAACATATATTACGAATGATAACTCATATAATTTTTGGATAATAACTTAATTATTAGCTCTCCAATAATTCCTTAACATTGGTTCCATAACATTATTTTTTCAATAATTAATTTTACATGAAATCAACTACATGTGAGTTTTCACCATTATTTATATATAAATCGGTTAAAAGTTAAAACAACTCTTTACTCTTTAATGTTAAAAAGCAGTTTTTTCTTTTTTGGTATAACAACATAAACCGCCGCAAGTGTTGTGTTGTTGAAGCCATGGGTCGGAGTGCTTGGGATGCATGGCTTGTAGTCCCATACTCCCATTCCCATACTCATTACTCAAGTTATTATTTTACTTAATTACGATATAGGGCTGCATTTTAAAAAAAAATTAATATATAAAATATAAGAATAAATCTACGTGTATCATTGTATACACATGTACACACCATTTAGCAATATAGAAAAATATGAATATTAGCACATAAGTTTACATTTTTCTGTACTAATGTTTACATTTTTCCGTGTTACTAAATGATGTGTACATGTGTGTACAATAGTAAATTTAGTATTACCGAAAATATATTTTCAAATCTTGAAATTTTGAACCAAAACCATTTATTAAGAAACTAAAATATTTGTTATTTTAACCAAAGTCTGAAAATCAAACTAATTATTGAACTGGTATAATTAGAAGTTTAAAGACTTAAAAATTCAATTGAGTTTCAATAAAAAAAATTCAAAATTAAAACAGATATAATGAAATAATATATTTAGATATTAAATATATAATTTTTTAAAAAAAATCAATTTGTATGTGATTTATTATTTGAAACCAATTAATCACTACAAACTACATAACATTAACCAAATTTTTTAACAATTGTTTTTTCATTTTTGACCGATTTGGGATGAAAAAATCAACCTACAAGTCGGGACTTAGAGTTGAGCATTGCCTCCCCTATCTACTCTACGGATGGCAAAAATTCTCACACCCACGGGTACCCGCCTTAATTACCCGCGACGGAGAGGCTAATGAGGATCCACGAAATTCCCACGGAAACAGGTATCCATACACACAAATAAATGGGGACGGGGATGGGGATAGAGGTACCCGCTTTATGGGTACCTGCGAAATCTCCGCGAAAATTGTAATTACATATTTGTCCCTACATATATGGATAAAAGTTAAATTTTATTCATATATTAAAAACATATTTTTATTTTATTTTATATGTTTGAGGTTTTATGTGTATGTGAGTATTAAATTTGTATTCTAATATGTTAAATTTTATCTTATTATACTAAAGTTTAATATATTTGTGTTATTTTTAATTTTTTTTGTTAAAATTAATATCCATGGATATCTGCGGATATCCGCCAAATCCGCGAAGATTTATAAACGGGGACCCGCGACGGATATAGGACAGGGACGGGGGACAATTTTATAAATGGAGATGGGGCAGGAGTAGTAGTACCCGCCCCACGGATACCCGTTGCTATCCGTAATCTACTCATCTACTATTCCACGCAGCTTAACTCGTGGCACATGCCACAGTAGTCAAAATTTCTTACTATTTACGATCCAATAGTAATATTTTAATAATCTTAGATGTACATTTATTTTTTTCAACTAAATTCAACCAAATTATCTATTCTGTGCCAAATAACATTATTTTAATGTCAAAATAAAAATTCATCTCATCATTACTTTTATATTATTTAACACCTTATATTTAGCATACCAAAATAGATGCACATGTTGCATTACTTACCTGTAATATTTTATAGGAATGTATCTTTATCATTTAAGGCTATAACTGCAATATTCTATAAAATTAAAGGATACCATTACTATGTTAATGTTATTAAATTGTGTCCATCCTTTTTGTTCAGGAACCAAAATAGAACCTTGGGTTAGCCAGATTATTTTATTTTAATCTATGCCAGCAATATAGCAATTTTCTACAGGTAACCCCTCTAGTTTCAACTTTCAACAACAACCAAATTCTTCATTATTTTACATTTTTCAATAATCATTAACAGATGCTAGAACTTGAAGTAGAAAAGAACATTATGTGCAGCTCATATTCAAGTTAAACTATCCTAATTTTAGATGATTCAATAGCAGCTCATATACCTGTAGCACCATCTAAAACAATTTAACCTGAAATTAACACCAATACTACTAACAACAATAAAACATCACAAACTAAACACAATAGAACAATCATTCTAAGGTAGCCGTTGTTACTGTCTAGCTCTCTTGTTGCTGCAAGATGGACATTTGTACTGCTTGATGTGTTCAGCCCTTGCAGGGGTTATCTTGACGCACTTTCCATGGAACCACTTCTCGCATATGTCACAGCAAATCCAGAACCCGTCGTCGTAGCTCTCTCCACATGCCCCACAAGGAACATCTCCTCCTTGTTCTTCGCCATCCTTGTCCTTTGATTGTGTTGCCTTTGAATTCTTCGGCTTAGATTCAGAACCTTTCTGCATTTGTCAACCCAAAAGATATCGTGACAATGAGAGCATATTTGGTAACCCCAACAAACAACCTTTTTATTTTTCACAAGAAAAATCTGTTTTAGAAAAAGTAATCTACTAACAATTTTTATCGATTTTACCATAACTTATAACTATAAACAATCATTCTATATCCATTTTAGAAAATTTATCATACAAAAGGAAATTTTCCGTACAACCCTTACAATACATAGTAGCTTTAGTGCAAAAAGTTGTGCAAATTACTATTACTACTATGAGTCAGCATAATAATTATCAAGCTTTTGTACCTTAGAGTTTGATTTGGATTTGTTACTGCTATGATTAGAAGCTGGTGTCTTTCCCATTCCTGTAACAACCTCAAATATTGTTGGAAGATCATTTATCATAGTAAATAGTCTCTTCCTGCAAGAAAAATGAGAGCTGGATATTACTGAAACATGACAAGAAGACAGCACCTCAAATCAATGACCAACTTGAGAGGGTACCATGAAAGCAAACTAAAGCATATTAGCAAACTGGAAAAAATTAGCATCACATACATAATATCAGGATTCAGGAAAGCAGAAAACATTGACAATTAGAAAGTACATGTTTTATTTAGCTACAAGAAAAGGTAATCACTCTGACTAGTGATTAATCGAACTTAAAAGTTTGAACTATTTCACACGAGAATATTATAGAGATACAAAAAAAAAAGGTTCTGCTAATGAAACTATGAGAAACAGAAAGTAGCTCCACTGCCTGAACGAGGGCTTGAAACGTTCTCCAAACCCAACACCCCCCCCCCCCCCCGGCGGGGGGGTTTCTAATACCAATTCAATTCTTATATCACATCTTTGAAACTGTACGAGAAAAGAATGTGAGCCTCAAACTTCTCTCACTACAACCACATTATATGTATAATAAAATAATATTCATATTGTCTCATTGTATCCTTCCATTTGATATTTGTTAGAATTAGAAAGTGAATACCAACAAGACAATTGGAATTTAATCATTTTCTTATGACTGAATTCCCAGATTAACCACAATCATGCAATAGATGAAAGGAAATAACCTGAACAGTTCTGTAACAAAATTATGACAACAAAAAATGTATTAACTTGTGAAATCTTTATATAATATTTGATACCCCATTAATAAAATCACGGAAAAGAAATATAATATATAACCCAGCTGTTTTTGTAAAGCACTAGTATAAAAATCCAAAAATGACCTAGTGTGTTCTGTCTTCAAGTCTGGAACCTGCAATGTATATTTGTTCAGCTAATATCATTTTCTCTATATCATCAAAAACCACTGAAAGTCGTGTAACTATATATTTCACTTTTCACGCTCCCCCCATGATACTACTTCACAATAAGAGTGATTAGCCTTGTTAGGTGGTCCTCGCTCATTCATATGAGATACCATGTGTCCCATGCTACTCGGGTTAAAGTGTAAGCTAGTGACACTAGTAACTGTAGTATAATACCAACAATAATAGACAAAGTAATGAATTCTTATTATAATTAAACATTTTGTTACTGCATACTTGTTTGTTGCAAACGTCAACGTGGTCAACTGCACAAAAGCTAACTAAAGTGCATTAGGTGCTATGGTTTTCTTAAGCTGCACTGCCTACATCTGTTGTCATTCATTATATAGACATGTGCCTCCTTTATGTCTAACTATTTCTTACAATTTGAGTTTTGTTTACTCATTCCATGAGCAAATAAAGCAGAGTGCTTTGTTCAAAGAATACAATCAAATCATCTTCGGTTAAACCTTACTCGACAAATGTATTCAAACAATCCCTTCTTAAACTAATGTGAAGTCCAAGTATTCAAATGGTTGACCCTAGGCCAAGTTACTTTTAAGCAAATTTATTCATTCTTTAAAAGGGGAAAATAGCAAAGGCAGCCAAATATTTATAAAAGGAACTCGGAAAGAGATACCTATCAGCCCTGTCAAATCCAACTCTAGCACCAAAATAAAAAGCCACAGCGAGTATCCAAGCATCACTATGAGCAGCAACCAAAGACAGCCATTCCTGTTTATCAAGCCCATCTCTGGCAAAGTTAATACCCAATGTTGGCTCTGGAATCTCTGGAGGCACCTCCTCAACAGGCAGATTGACTTCCCACTCCTCGGTAGGAAATCCGTACAGGCAAAGATTTTCCTTTTCTGTAACACAAAGCTCACACAAATCAAATAAATTACCTATGCCAATACTTTCAGCTATACAAAAAAGCATTGCATGCTATTTGAAAAAGAGCTATTATCAACAATTTGTATTACAGCAAAATAGTTATACAGGAAATTACAACTTTTACAGAAAATTATCGAACTTTACTTCCAAGAAAATTGGCAAGACTAAATCTAGCGTGAAGGGCCACCATTACCAAGATGGCAAATGTACATGTAGACAACAGGCTGTTTCCCAGTCCCTTTAAGGATCCATGAAAGGGAGAGTTTTGGAGGAAACAGGCAAGGGAATAAGATTTCCATTTTAAGAAAAATACAATAAGGCAAGAGAATAAGATTTCCATTTCCAAAATATACACATTCCCTACAAATGACGACAACAAATCAAGGGAATATAGTTTTTTCTTCTTTTATAGGAAGAAAGTTTAGGCCAATTGCAGTGCTAGTTGTGTCACCAAAGTCAGGGCACAGACACAGCTCCTGTGCTCAAAGAGCACTTAAAAGGGACTTGCAAGATCCACAAATTAGTAGTGAGATTCGAACTCTCGACGTTGCGCAATACAAACCTATTCCTTACCAACTCTGCCAATCTCAGATGACTAATTATTTTCAATGTACTTTCAATTCCTGTTAAGTTCCAATTATTTTCAATTTAGACTCTAATCCAACACACTAACTCCAATTTAGTCTCTCCCTCTCTATAATGCCTAGTAACCCCATGTTACACTCCTGCTGGTATTATGGCAGCAACAGAGACAAGTAAAACACCAAGACCACTTTTTCTAATAAGAACATGCACACAAAAAATCAGCCACCAAATCAAAAATATATATCGAAAAAGAGAAAATCTCGGTAGCCATTATTAGGGAGACAATAAGAAGTCAATATCATTTTTCCTTCTTTTTTCTTTTCCCTTTTATCACCGAGTAATGCTAGGGAACCAACATTAGGAGATCAATAGGGAGTCAATGAGTGTAATTAGGGAAATAGTAGGTAGCTAAAGAGAAAAGAGAAAAGAAGAAAAAATGATATTGGCTCCCTATTATCTTCCTAATATTGACTACCAATATTTTCTCTTTATCACCTACTATTTTCCTAATTACACTCATTGGCTACCTAACGTTATTCCGTAGCATTATTCTTTAAAACAAAATGCACAATGAAGGTGCATGAAATAATACATATGTTTATACTTTGGAAAATTCTTCTATGAAGATATTTAAGTGTCTTCTAGTAAGGATTTTGCCATATTTAGAAATTTATCTCTCTCATAATAATATCATTAATTACACATCAGATTTTAATAGAACAAATCAATGGTTAAGATTCTCTATCTTCACTAGAATCATAGACCTTCCCTTATACTTTATACTAATTTGGCAGTTAATATAAACTAATTAGAAGCTATTATTACACTAAATTGGAAACAATTTTATTAGAGACTAAATTAAAAATAAACATAAAAAAAAAAACCCGGAAGAAAAGAAAATCACAAGTAGACCACAGAAAACACTAATACCAGATTACTTATCAGTCAACACCCGTGAACGGCATAAGAATTTTACTTTTCCATTTATTTATTTAATTTTCCTTTGAGAATTAACATTTCGCACAGAGTTTCCGGGAAATTCGCATAGAATCAGAAATTCCAGCTCCAAACTCTAACGAAAACTAAAATTCCGAGCAAAGAAAACAATGCACAAATTCAAAAGCGAATTTCACTTTTGTCTTTGACTTCACTGAACATGTGAAGAGAAAATTGCATGAAAAATGAAATCATGGAAAATGAGAGGTTAGTAGCTCACCGGGATCACACTGCTTGAAGAACTCGTCAACATCTGCGTCAAAAAAATAAAAATAAAAATAAAAAATTAAAGATAAAAAGTAAAATTGAAAGGGAATTAGAAGAGAGAAATGAATACCGGTGGTGAGGGCTTTGATCAAAGCAGTACGGCGAGACTTGAAATCACGGAATACCTCTTCCACGGTACGAGGATTGTAGGTATCAGCTTCTTCCTCCATTTCCAAATACAAAAGATGAGTCAGTGAGTGTGAGTGAGTGAGTGAATGGAGGGAAATTAAAATTGTGTTGTGGGTAATTTAATTTTAATTTATTTAAAGTAGTAAATAAATTGTGTTTGAGTTTGAGTCTGAGTCTTGGCTTTTTCTTTTTTCTTTCTTTCTTTCGCTGGGGGATGTGGGTGTTGAGACACTCATACGCTCGCTCTCTCACTCACTCTCTCTCATCAGTCATCACTGCTTTCTTAACAAATAAATAAATATAAATATCAACATATTACATTACAAGCTCATATTTTGGGTTTCTTTTATTTAATATAACCACTGACTCTTTTTGTGGCCCATTATTTTTTCAGAGCTATTTTAAATTTTGGGTCCAACGATTAATATGGGTTTAATATTTGTCTGTTGGGTAATTACCAAAAAAAAATATTTGTTTGTAGGGAATAAGTGAGTATTTATTTGAGGGGATTTCTTTGCAGCCAAGGGTTAGAACAGATGGAGGATCATTTGGCCTCCTAAGCAGCTGCACGCCTGCACCTGGGTTCTAATCTTGGTGGAGAAAAATAGAATCCCAATTCTCTCTAGTGGATAAAGAGAAAGTAAAAAAGATAAAGTAGGATTTATATCCTTAACGTTTGCGAAAAGTTTCAAAAATACTCCTAACGTTTAATTCGTTTTCGATGATTTTAATTTTACCCCTAATCATTGATAATTTTACCATCAACTTTTTTCAATTTTTTTACGATTAGAGGCAAAATTAAATTAAATTAAACATTAATAGTATTTTTAAAACATTTCACAAACGTTAAGGACATAATTCATATTTTACCTTTATTTTGTTTAACCAATTTGAGTTGATTTACAGATCAGCTAATTAATCCGCTTAAATAAGTATCAAAATGTTCACATTTCGCCTTCTAAACGGAACTTATATTGAGGTTGCAGAGGAATAAGTTGATTTTTCAACCAACTCAAGTATGTTGGTGAAATATTATTTTTGTCAATACCACGTTTTTTTTTTTTGGACTTGTTCAACGCCACTGAAGAAGAATAATTGTCCACTGACTACGGTTTTTGGTCTATAGCAGGCTATTATTGTACGTTGCAATTAGTGTTCGGCTTTTGGGCTCATCACTCCTTCAGAGTTACAGTCTATAAAATTTGGATTTCAGCATAGCATTTGGGCTCCATATATCAATTTAGTCAATGCCAAAAAAAACTATCAATTTAGTCAACCAAAAAAAAAAAGAAAAAACTATCAAATTCAATCTAAATTAGATGCCAATATCTACCAAATATATGTTAACCAAAAAAAAATCTACCAAATATATATTTTTTTGTGACCTCACTAGAATGAATGAATGAATAATAATAATAATAATAATAATAATAATAATAATAATAATATATGCTTTGTATACAGCACTTGAGATGTGTTTAATTAATGAACCAAACCATGTGTATCACATGATCAAAACAACTTCACCAATTTTTTGCGGTGGTTTACATCCCAACTGAGTTTTTATAAGCATTTAGCGGCAGTTAATAATGAAATCGTTGCGAAACATGAATCTTAAGGAATTTAGCAGCCGTTGGTTTTGAGATTTCAGCAAAATATAAATTTGAGAGAAATTTTGCCGTAGTCGATGTTGAAAAATGCCACTAGCCCACTAAATGTAGTTTTTATTTAGATGCCATTTTGAACATTATGTAGATACTTATACGCACTAATGACTTATTCTTTTTAATTTGTTTGATAGCAATATAATTTTTTAACACTTTTACAATTTTTATGGTAAAAAATGGCAAAAATTGAAATTTTTAAATTTTGCGAGATAAAATTTGTTGCAAAAATATGTTTCTCTAAAATATATTTAATAAGCGTAAACAAATATATAAAATTATAATAAAAGAAAATTTAAATGATAAATATAATGTTTTGCATCACTCAAATCTAATTAATTAAAAAATGAATAAATCTAGCTGACCAAGTAGTTTTACCAACCAAGTGGCTAATCAAGCAAATAACTTCACGCGCTTTTTTCCCTTAATACAACGCAAACCAAGTTGTTTAACCAAGCAAATAACTACATCAATCTATTTCTTTCCGTTTTTCGTTTTTTTAGCTTGATTTGTGAGATTCATCATCGTTTTTGTCTTCTTCTGTTGTTAGATTTCGTTCTGTAACTTTCATCGTTGTTTTCTTCTTCAATTTTTGTTGTTAGAAGAAGATGATGATGCAGATGCAGACATTAAAGAAGAAAGGAAAGAAAAAAAAGAAGAAGTAGAAGAAGATGCAGATGCAGACTTAGAAGAAGGAATGAAGGAATAAGAAGAAGAAGATGGAGTACATTTGAGTGGTACGTAACTTCCAATAATTTGTTTATGCACATTATTGGTTTCTGTTTCTGCACAATGTTGCTTTATGTTTCTGCACATTATTGCTTTATGTTTCTACGCAATATTGCTTTCCATTTTCTACGCATTGTGGCTTTCAGTTTCTGCGCAATGGTGCTTTCTATTTCTGCGCATTATTGGTTTCTGCACAATGCTGCTTTATATTTCTGCGCATTATTAGTTTCTGTTTCTGCGCAATGCTTCTTTATATTTCTGCGAAGAAGAAGAAGAAGAAGGTTTTATTTCTGCGCATTATGGCTTTCAGTTTCTGCGCAATGATGCTTTATATTTCTGCGCATTATTGGTTTCTCTTTCTGCGCAATGCTTCTTTATATTTCTGCGCAATGCTGCTTTATATTTCTGCACAATTTTGATTTCTATTTCTGTACAGCAACAACAAAAACAGCAACAGCAACAACAACAACAGCAACAACATAAACCAGAGAAGAAGAAGAAGAAGAAGAAGAAGAAGAAGAAGAAGAAGAAGAAGATGCAGACAAAGAAGAAGATGAAGGTGTTTGGCGGCGTGAAGAAACAAGTAGTTTCTAAACGCGTGTAAACACGTGTTTCTTAATGAGAGAGTGAGAGTGGTGGTTGTTTTTGTAAATCACTTGGTTAACCACTTGGTTTAGTAAATCACTTGTTCAAATAGCAAAACCGTTAAAAAATAATCACTTCAATTTTCAGAGTTAACAAAATATTTTTTTATAAAAAATAAATAAAATATAAATCACATTTAATTAAATCTCATAATGAAAATATCAATAATTTAATTTAGACAATTCTAAATAATGCTCACCATGCATATTATAATAATTAGTAGCATTATATATATTTAATGTTGAGTTAACTTGGTAAAAGACAAACATACTCCTTGGTTCAAATATAAGAAAAATTAGTCTATTTTTAACAGGTGTCATATAGTAACAGCTTACATTAAATCCCTTATTAATATATAACGATAGTTTGTAAACTGCTATAAAATTAAAAATGTTTCGCAGCAGTTTTTTCAATAATCACAAAAAAATAGCAACAAAACTTTTTTCTCGGCACACGTATAGGCCGTGGTTGGAAAAATTGCCATTATCTTCCGGAATTAATGTCGGATCAAGTGATCAAGTCAATATGACTACTCGAACAAGTTAAATTAATGACCAAAACTAATAAACTAAATTTGAGGTTATTAGGGTTTTCCCCAAAGGAAAGGGAAGAACACACATTGCTACAAGTGGAAGTGGTTGATGAAACCTACGTGGAAATAACTGAACATAAATCAATCGGTCAATAAATAACACGTACCCATATATGTAATAATAATTCTTTTGTATTTTGATTAAGCTCATGTTCATGTTTATCACACAATACAAACACACACACCTAGCTCCCAACTGATTGATCATTATAAATTCAATGAAATCAGATAATTATTGTGCGCGTGGTAGTCATCCAATAATTATATGAAACTCCACACATACATTCATTGCAATCTCCATCATCAAAACATATATATACATATCAACAAAGAAAAGAAGAAGAAAAGAAAAAAAAGAGTATAACAATAATTATTACCATCTCCATGATAGCAAGCAATTGTTGTTATGTGATTAATTTTGATAAGGCATTAAGACTTTTGCATATATTGTGTCGGCTAATGTTTTATATATATGGGAAACAAGACTCCCCAAGTGGTTATTTTGTCCCAATAAGCAGACAATTTTTAATTGTATAATGTCAATATATTAGGTTTTGCATTGTGTCCTTTTGACAAAAATGACTCCTTCAAATTTTGAATGACAATAATAATCTTGGATTATTCAGAAAATTGACTATTACTATAGTTATCTAAAACTAATAATATAAATGTGGGAAAATTCTGTACAAAAGGACAAAATGTCCTTTCTTTTTTAAATTAATAGGAATAACAGAAATTTTTATTCATAGATGAATAAATTCAAAATTAAAATGCATGCATCCTTTTTCCCCAAAAGGTAAAGTTTATTCATTAATGAAACATATTCCATATTTTAGGTATCATCAAACCAATAAAACTACTTATTATTAAGAAAAAAAATTTTAAAAAAAAACATATAAATAATTATATCTCTAGTTCTCATGTAATACTTTTTTTCATGATTTTTTTCATAAACTTTCTTCCTCTTTTTTATTTACATTATGTTCCAATTCTTTTGTTTAGAATTTAATAGGAAGCGAACTTTAAACATTTCGCGGTTATTTTGACATTTTGGGTCCTATTCATGAATGAGGGCTACCTACATTACCCTTTCAAAAAAGCACTTAAATATCATCTTATGAAACTATTTCCTTATAAAATTTAAGCCGATAAAAGAAATACATGAATAGTTATATATTTAATACATTGATCTATAGCTTTTGTATATAATGGGTCAAACAAAATAACAAAAACACAACAAAAAAGTTTTTAAAATATTAAAAAAATCAAGTGCTTTAAACTAAAATTTATACAACATTTATTAAAAAAAAAAAACAAAATAAAAATTAATATGAAATTGAGTGAGGAGGAAAAGTATCACACTTGCATTAAGATTCATCGATTCAATGAATACACCCCCCACAAACTCCATCCCATTGAATCACCAAGAGAAAACTAGTGATGGTCACATGTCTTCATAGTATTTGGTTTCCTCTATGTTGATCACCATTAAGACATAAACTATGATACATAAATCACCTATGACCCATTGTGCCCCCTACATTAAGAAAATGAAAAAGCTATGACATAGAAAGGTCCTTGATTTGGTCTCTGAATTTGGCTGCAAGAAATTTCATGACTAATTTGGATACATGTTTTGGTCATGGTTATGGTGTGGCATGTTGTGGTTGGCTTCCACCTACAATTAGCCAATGATCTTCTGTACTTTCAACATCTGATGGCAATGGATCTTCAGGGTGATTTAATATTTGGTAGGGTCACTACTTTGCCATCCATATGGAATTGATGATTTCATGAGATATATATGTTGTGGTGCAAAAAAATGTGTGAATCTATTTGTTTGAAATTGTAGATGGTTTGATTTTTGAATATGTTATTTTTTACATTTTGCCTTATGTTAAAATTTGTTATTTTTAGGAATAATAATAAAGACGACAACAACGAAGTCTTATCCTACTTGGATCAAACGATAATATTGAACTTTATCATGTATCATGTCTGCAGATAAACTATTTACATATAAATTTCATTTGATCATCTCATAGATGATCTTCTTATGTCTTCTTAGATCTTTATATGCCTTCAATCCCTTGTACACCTTCCACCTCATCCATCCTCCTAACTTTGTGATCTATCAGTATTTTTCACACATGTCTAAACCATCTAAGATAGGAATAATAATAAAGATTAAATGTTTTTTTCATAAAAACTTTGATATTATATTATACAACAATTTGTCTAAAAAATTTAAACTAATAAATAAAATTTATAGATGGTTATATATATCTAACAAGAACCTTTACATTTTAGTAATAAATTTATATAAATTTCATGGGGAGGTTTATTTTTCTTTTAATTTGTAGACCTTGGGAATTTTGGAAAGTCTAGGTTACTGAAAGAGATATTCATTTTTTGCTTAATCAAGTATTGGGAATATAATTTCTTTTAAATATGAAAAAGCTTTAAAATTTTAGATCAAATATTTTCACATATTATTGAAATACCTATAAAAGTTCTGATTAAATTTCTTTATGAAAAAGGATAAAGATTTTGTAGCATAGTTTTTTATTTAACAATATAAATAATTCAAAACTTGTAATTAAAGGATAAAAATTGACATCTCACTTTATAATATATATCTTCAAAATATATATATTGTGGTGCATGTGCTATGGTGACTGAAATAGAGTCAAAGAATGAAGGAGGGAATGAATTGGTGGGCTTTACTTAATATAATAATAATCTAATAAAAGATTTTTGAATAACCAATTGATGATAAGCATATATGCAAATTAAAGCAACAATATTATGTGTAGCAAAAGGAAAACAATGTTATATCTTGGCATAACACCCACACAAACCATAATCATTTTTCATGGATCTTGTTCAAAATTGCCAAGAAATTAACAAAAAGAAATTTGGGGGGACCATGTCATTTGCCCCCATTTAATTTAATTTGACCGTCTATCATGGAGAGTGATCTCTTTTTCGTTTTTTTTTTTTTAAATTATTTTTTTATATATATTTTGCTTTTGATTTCCCCCACTTTCTATAAAGAGAAAGTAATTAAGGTGTCATGAAAACTATATGTGTGTGGAGGACAGAGAGATGCTATAATTTTGTTGGAGATTATAAAATAAAATCTTGTTTAACTATTCTAACTCAAATTATTATTGGTTTCTAATTCGGATACATTACTATTAAATATGAAAAATATGAGTAATATTTATAAATATTTTTTCTTTTTTAATTTTATCTTGTACTTTCAATTGAGATAGTGATATAATTATTATTATTGCTTTGAGTGCATGTCCTGCTCGTGACTCGTGAGAAAGATTAATTGCTCATCACACGCATGTTTTGGTTTATTTTGTTTGAAGAAATCATATACTTAATTTCTCTTATTTAATACAGTCATGCTACATGTACATCTTTTTTCTCCATCTAAATCCATCCAAATGAACCTGAACAGAATATTACTACTAGAACGAACAGAAAATTTAAAAGCAAACGAACTGATTTTAAATCTGTTCGTGTCAACTATAAAACATGTTCGTTGTATATATAAATTTATATTCGTGCATGAACAGAATATTACTATCTGAACGAATAGAGAATTTAAAAGCAAACGAACACGTTTTAAAACCTGTTTATGTCAACTATAAAAACATGTTCGTTATATATATAGATTTCTGTTTGTTTTTTATTTGAATGGACTTAGATGGCAAAAAGAGATATACACCTAAATTAATTGTATTTAATATTTGAGGACAACGTACATCAACTCCAATAATCAAATAAGACATCTATTTTTTCCCCATATAATAATTAGGGAGATGTATTTACTATTTAATGAAAAAGTTTAGGAAATTTTGTTCGAAGAAACTCCCTACTCAAAGTTAAAATGGTGAGTGATATATATTATTAGGTAACTTATTCAATATAGATATAAGTTAATAAAAATATAAAATATTTTTTTTTACAATAAAAATTTTACTCCTTATATCTTATAAAAATTAAAATAAATATAGATATAAATATTTATATATTTTTAATAAAATATACTACTAGTTTTATTTATACCGAATAAATCTCTATATTATTATTATTATTATTATTATTATTATTATTTAAAAACACCCCATTATATTAGATATTAATAGAGATGACAATAGTGGAAATTCCTAAGTATGAGTATGGGTGTAAATACTCGAAGATGAGGATAATGACGAAGTAAAAATCACCTCTTAAGATGAAAATAGGGATAATAAGGGTACGTTTAGTAAAGTTTTTCGGTGAAGTGCTCCTGTTCTCAAAAAATAGGAGTCATCTTTTTGTGTTTGATAACTCAAAAAGTCAAGGAGCTTTTGCTCTCGGCTTTTGAGAGTTAGTGTGCTTTTGAGAACCCACAAGAGTAGCTTTTTAAAGTTAGTTATGCCTCCTTAAAAAGCATGAAAAATTAACCTTATATTTTAATAAAAAAAACCAAACGATCATTTGGTGACTCTCCATCAACTACTTTTTGAGAGCATAAAAAGCTCGACCGCTTTTTGAGAGCCACATCATTATCAAACAGAGCCTAAGAATTTATAAAGAATTTTTAAGTAAGAATGCACGCTATATCCTCCTCTGAAGGAATTTTTCCTATGAGAATAATTAAATATTAATTATATATATATATATATATATAGAGGTTAATGCTACTTGATTATTAAAAAGCATCGTCAGACAATATGGAACGTATAGCAATCAGATCACATTTTTCTTATAATGAAGATACTAACATTTGAAAATTGAAAAAAGCACTTCGGATAAGAATTGCATTTACAATTTTAAAGAAAAATATATTGTATATTTTGTTTAATATTTTAGAATTTGATGTTTAATATTTTTATTATATCACTACAACAATCCCGGCCGATAGAGCCAGCTTTTGTGGCCGTTTGTACCATTTACTGCTAAGTTTTTTAATTTTGCAGCGATTTATGTACAACTGCCACTAAATATATTAATTTCTCAATTATTTTGAAAATTTAGTGGCAGTTAACGTTGTAAATGCCGCGAAACTTAAACCTTATGAAATTTAGCGGCGGTGTTGTTAAAATTGCCACGACATGAAATTTTTTTAAAAAAAGCTTACCTACATATTATATATGTTAATAACTTATTTTTTTAATGCATTTAAAAGTAATTTTTTTAATACTTTTAAATTAATTTTTGTTTTGAAAAATAATAAAAAAATTATATATTTTAGGTTTTTGTGCAATTTTGTAAGAATAAATTTGTTGCAAAAATATGTTTTTAAAATATATCAAACAAACATAAATAATTATATAAAATTATAATAAAAAATCATATTTTAAAAATAATATTTCATATATATCACTCCAATCTAATTAATTAAAAAATATCAACTTTTAGAGTTAACAAAGTATTTTTTGTAAATAATAGATAAATATAAATAAAACTTAATTAGATTTGTTATTGAAATATATCAATAATTAAAATTTACATTATTCAAAATAATACATAACTTACATATCATAGAGACTTCTATATATATAAATAGTTGTATTATATGTATTAAATTTTGGGTTGACTTGACAGAAGATATATTGCTGGAACTTTGACCCCCTTCGTCCCGAGTTGGAATCTCTCGAGTAACTTTTAAATTTATTTACCAAATTAAAATAGGGAGTCTCTTAGTGTAATATTGTATACATAAATGTTGAATCTCTTATTAGCATATAGCAACAGTTTAAAATCCGCGGGAAACAATTTTAATTTTGCGACTATAAAAAAATCAATGCTAAATGTTTTGCGACAATTCAAAACCGTCGCTATCTGGCATAAGAACCGTGCCGAATTTGTTTCAATTATATATATATTATATATATCAACAATTATTCTAGGTAACCAAGTGATTTCATTAACCAAGTGGAAAACCATGTAAGCTTCTTCACGCACCTCACGCTCCTTATTATAACAAATATCATTCTTCAGTTTTCTGTTTTCATTCGTTCACTTTCGTTCTTCTTCTTCTTCTCAAACGCTCTCAATTTCAGTTTCGTTTTCGATTTGAGCTTCCTCCATTGGTGATTCTTCGTCGTTCTTTCAACGAAGAAGAGTGCGTTCTTCGTCTGAATCTTTTCTTTTGTGTCATTCTCTGTATTTTTCACGTATGGTAAGTTCGAATCTGAACTTTTGAACGTTCTTAGATATGGTTTTCGTTTTCTTCTTCTTATTCTGTTATTAGATTTCAATTTTCGTTGCTGTATTTAGGTTTTTCGTTCTGATTTTGCGTGTTTCCGTTCTTGTTGCTTTTCATATCTGATTTTTGTGGTTTACGTTGTATTAGGATGGAAGCTACTAGTTCAAATCCATTATTGGAAGCGGATTCAGATCGTTCACGTGAATCAGACAATACAGAGCAGGTTTGTGAATGATTTTAACGTTTTCATCAATTTTCTGGATTAGTACCTGTGTTTCATTTTATTTCGGTTGATTTTAGCTTCATGTTTTGGTGAATTCTGAGAGATGTTGTTTTTAACGTGTTGTTTTCGTTTGTTTATTATTTCAGTTGATTCTGAGTTACAGTTTCAGTTGATTGAGTTATGTTAGTGGCTATTAGATTTGGCTTGCTTTAACCTTGTTTTGAATGTTTTCCTCGTTATTTCGGTTGATTCTGAGTTACTTTTTTGGTGGATTTTGATTTATTTTTTTTGCTGTTAAGTTTCAGTTGGTTTTGAATGCATAAATCTAGGTTTGAATGGTTTCTTTGTTATTTCGGTGGATTCTGATGTAGTGTTTGTGTGGATTCTGGTTTGTTTTTGAAATAGCTTTGTTATTTCGGTGGATTTTTGTAACACATGTGTGTTCTTTTTTTCAGTTTTCATGTGATGTTGATGATCAGAGAAGAAGAAAAAGAAGAAGATGATGATGATAATGCAGAAATAGAATAAGGAAGGAAGAAGGAAGAGGAGGATGAAGAAATAGAATAAGTGTGTGTTGTTCTTAGATTATAGCTTTGTTTTTCTTATATTATAT
>JASCZI010272324.1:0-20500 GCA_036250425.1 Stylosanthes scabra | reverse complement strand
TGTTGTGTTCTGAATCAATTTACTTTTTCATAGCTTTGTTGTTCCTAGATTATAGCTTTCTATTGTGTTCTCTGTGTTGCATTTTATTTCGGTGGAATTTAGGTTTTTATTTGTGTACATTTTAGCTTTATATTTTGGTTGAGTTTATAATATTATTTTCGATGGATTCTGGGTTATTGTTTCGGTTGAGTTTAAAATACTATTTTGATGGATTCCGGATTATTGTTTCGGTTGAGTTTAGAATATTAAAACATGGAATTATGCAATCAAAACTAAATGAAACCTAATAGCAACAAAGGTAACGCAAAATGCACACAAACAATAATCCAGAATCCATCGAAATAATATGGAAGCCAATCAAACATGGATTCTGTGAGATATCTGTCATTTTCTTATTATTTCGGTGGACTCTAGCTTTGTATTTGTGTACATTTTAGCGTTATATTTTGGTGGAGTCTGTGAGATATTAATTTAACATGTTGCTATCATTTTCTTATTATTTTGGTGGAGTTTAGTAACATATTTGTGTACAGTTTAGCTTTATATTTTGGTGGAGTATAGCTTTATATTTGTGTACATTTTACAGCAACAACAGCAGCAGCAACAACAACAATAACAATGACGACGACAGCAGTAACAACAACAACAATGACGAAGAAAAAATTACAGATATGAAAGAACAAGAAAAAGAAGACGAAAAAGAAAAAGTTGCAGACATGAAGAAAGAAGAAGAAGAAACCGACGATGACGATGACGACGGTGAAGGAGACGACGACGAAGAAAGAGGAGTAGGAAGAAAACGACGACGATAGAGGAGGAAGAAGAAGACGACAACGGAAGAGGAAGAAGACAACGAAAGTGCTGGTGATGCTGTGGTTGGAAAGAGCACGTATGCACGCGCTTGGGGGTGAGAGTGATGGTGTGATTGATAGTTTACTTGGTTAACCACTTGATTACAAAACCACTTGTTCAAATATTATGATTGATATACCAAAATATTAAATTTGTTTTATTTTAATTACATTAGAATGAATGTAGTTTTTATTGAAATCAATTTGTAAGATTTTTAAAATAATGATTAATCAAATTGAACAAGTTTATTAATGTATGTGATAATATATATATTTGTGTAAAATATTTTTATAACAATAATCCATATAACGTTAAATTTGGTTACAATTAATGCAAATTTGTGATGAGATGTATGCACATTATTTGTGGAGCTTTCAGGAAAAATTAAATCAACCGACAAGGAGGAATTATTACAAGTTAAGGTAGCAGTTATTGGATTCAGTGCTCTGTTTCTGATTTCTGAACCAGCACTGAGCAAGGGGCTCCATGGTTTTAGGGTTAAAATCTTTGTATAGCGATGGTCAACTGTGAAACTTCAGTATTATCTGGGGGTCAATGTGTAAAAATAACAAAAACATTGGCCAAATATGATTTTTCAAGTGGTACTACTATTACTGTTGATAATATTTCTCTCAGTAAAGTTAACTAATAATGATTTTTCAAGTGTTTATTACTATGTCTTTATTTATTTGGAACTTAAAATTCTATTTAATTTATTAAGATATTAAAATTTTAAATATTATATGTAGAACTTTTTTAATCCTTAATAAATATTTTTACAAAATTAGTTTTTGTTATATCATAATTTTAAAGATTCATGTCTCTGATATTTAAAGTTTCACTTTTGTTTTGATCCACTTAATTTTTTTCACCTTTTTGTAGTCATTTTCAATTTTATTTATCAAGAATAGCTTTTATCACTTTCAAAAAAAAAAAAGGAAGTCACCAAAAAAAAAAAGGAAAGGAATAAAATTAAAGAAAGAAAACCGTTATCATATTATCAAAAGGAAAAACGGGTCCCAAATCCCCATAATATCATAGCTATGGTGCTAACCTACTGAATACTAAATATATAGTAGGAAGACTTTCACAGTTCTATAGTATTATTCTGGAACTAAGATATATCATTTGAAAAAAATTGTAAATATAAAGTTTATTTTTTTTTACTGTGATTGAAAAGTTAAATTTAACCCTAATAACATGTTAGAAGACAAGAACTGCAGGTGGCTTGAATAAGTAGATGTTAATGCAGCTGCCGAAATGAGTCATGTATTGGGCTCAGACTTGATTTTTTGATTTTCCAAAAATATTATTTTTGAAAAAAAAAGAAACATACTTATTGAATTGGACCGATCACATTCAGATATTTTGTAAAAAATGATCGAAAATTAAAAATTTAAAACTCAAATATTATTCATAAATTTAGTCACATTAGTTTCTTAGTAAAATTTAGGATAAGACATTTTACATTGAGAGAATAAAAATTCTTATATAAATATTTATATTTATTTTAAAAAATTAATAAAAATAAAATAATAAACCTTCTATATGATAGTCAAATCAAAACAATCTTCATTATATTCAGCATTTTCTTTTTTCATGACAATAAAAATTTAAGTGAAAAAAATAAAAAGCTTTACTGATAATAATAATTTTATTTTTAATATCATTTATAGTTAAAAGTAATTTTAATAAATAAATTTATTTTAATTCTTTCTTATTATAAAAAATATAACATAAATAGTATAAATTAGTTTTTTTAATACTTTTATATACTTAAAATAAATTAGCAAATACAATATGTGAAATATATTTATTTAATATAAAGACCAACAATTGTTTGATTTGTTTTGGGAGATAAACGAAATCATGCAATTGGTTGTCACGACATCGATAGAATTTCACTCAACACAAATTGATTATTTTTATTTTTATTTCTAACCGAATAGTTTTGTTTTCACTTATCAAGATTGAAATTTTTTTGTTCCAACACTTTTAATTTTACCTATGAATATATGAAATTTGCTTAAACAACTTTGTGGCCTTCCTTAAAAGTTGTCCCAGCAGCTCATATATATAAAAAAATCTCTTGAAGAAATTTTGGCCCAATAAATACAAACCCTAATACTACCTATGTCAGCCAAACATTGTATCCATGTATGGTTCCTACTGAGGCGGCTTGAACATGGCTCCAATATCATTAGCTATTATCAGTCAAAGCTTACTTTGACCCGTAGCTTCAACTCCCTACCTTTGCATCAAGTGACATTTTCATAGCTGGTACATCAGCGTGTTAACCACACATTTCACCCCAAATCAATCATCACCTCTAGAATATTTTAACGATTAAATGAACAGCATTTACACATGGAACATCTTAGTTCCGATAAAGTGGTCTGAAACTTCTAAAAACTTTCCTATATAGTATAGAATATAGAATCTTTAAATATTCTTATTCTGATTCCTTAAGCCTTAAAATTGTTATGGGGGATTGAGAATCCCCTACTTTTACTTTTGTTTTGATGTTACTATCTTTTTTGTTCTCAACCATTGTGAATTCATTAATTACTTTTTTCGACTTTAAAATATTTATTTTAAAACAAAAAATACAAAAGTTAATAGAGTTTTAGTATATGAAGAAAATATCATCTTTAAACTATTAAATATATATATATATTATCAATATTATTGTTATTGAAAAGTACTATTTTTTCTTAAATATTTGCAAAAATATCAATATTTTATCCAACTTTATTTCGTTGTTTTTGTGTCTTTAATATTTCTTTTTTGACTTTCTGTCTTTAATATTTTAAAAACACTGAATGTTGTCTCTAATATTATTAACTCATCAAAAGTTACTATGATATAGCCGTTGTGAAAAATTATAAAAAAAAATGATAAAAGAAAAAGAAATAAAATTCTAATGATGGTTTTCTTCCTTGATTCCTCAGCTCAATGTCATATTATGCCCTTCTATGATCTACTAAATTCTAGAGAACTTGAAATTTGAGCAAATATACAATTTTGGTGGTTTAATAATATTCATGAGTCTTTTTAAACGATTGTGACAAAAATCAATTAAAGTAAAATAAAATATAAAAAAACATTAAAAATAATCTTGACATTATTTATGTGAAGTCACGAAACACACTCAGTGACGACATAAAAAAAATAGAGATGACGTTTTCTCCTCATCAACCTTGCGTTGTTATGCTTGTTCCCTCCTTTTTCATCAACGTTTGTTGTCATCAGAGTCTCATTCTTCCTTATCCATTGCCGCATCTTCTTCATTTTTATCAAATAAGTGTCCTCCTCTTCCTTCTCCTCCTCATCCTCCTTCTTTGTTATTGTTGTGGTGATGATAGTGTTGCAGTGATGGTTGTTGTTGTGGTGGTACTGGTATTATTGCTCTTGGTGATGGTGGTTGTTCTCGGTGATGGTGGTGATGGTAATTTTGATCAGTTTTGGATAATAATTTTGATGATAATTTATTCTAGTTTTAGATGATAATTTTGGTCAATTTTAAATAATAACTTTTAATTGAATTTATTAGTTCTCTAAAGACTTTTTAGTGTGTCCCGTAACACTGAGAAAAATAATACTTTGGGGAAAAAAATTTGTAGCTTAATTTTTATATTATCATTATGAATGGAGAAGTTATTGACATATTAATTTTTTTCAATATATATGTAGACGGATATTTTAAAATAGAAAGAGTATAAACTAAAATATTTAAAGATGCATGCATGTTGTAATAATAATTTAAAAATAACTGATGATTTATTGGTTTGTGACACGCGTACCAAGATAGATATCAAGAATATTATTTTATAATAAATGATGAATTAGATGATATATATATATATATATAAAATTATTGAACTATGTTACATTAATTAGAACAAATTAAAGAATAGGTAAAATAACAGAATCTTATATTATTCTTGTGCAAATACATGTGCCAGGTTTGCCAAATAGTTTCTAAAATGGTCAAACTAAATTTGTTAATCATAAAACTTTTCCATATCATGTCATAAATTATATGGAGAAAAATCAGATTAGTAATATTTTTTATTTAATTGGGATTCTCTCTTCCAATAATTGTAATTCAAATTATGTTCCAACTGGTATATAAATCCAAGATTATCGCATGTTCAACCCTCGTAGGTCACAATATAAGGGAAAAAATAATACAACGAATTGAAATAATTTAGAAGAAGCATTGAATCTCACCTAGAAAAAATCAAAAGAGAAGAAGTTGGTATCATTATTTTAATATATAACCTGATTTTATGCTTTCTAAACGAAAAACGAATTCCTGTGGCAATTTTTTTCGCAGCCCAATTGTATTTGTAATAGAATATAACATTAATTTAATGTCTTAGAAAAACTATGCATATTATTAATGTTACATTTTTTTTTGTAATATGTATGTATAATTATGTATTGGGAAACCTTTGATATCAAAAAAAAAAAAGGAATTAAAACCACATTTGATATTACAGATCAGACAGACAGATTTGATTAATGCATGATTCAATGATGATTTATTGCTGAATTAAAAGCATTGCCAAAAATAAATACACACACCAGAACACTGATTTTGATGCAAGTCTTCTTTTGATCTTGATAAACGGATACAAAGTAGTAAGTACAAATTCAAATTGGGTAATGAGTGATCAAATTAAAGGAGAAAAAGAAAAATATTGACATAACTCTTAAGTTTGATTTCCATAGAGTGCCTTGTGGCCCCTAAAAATTTGCAGGACTAGTTAATCTCTTCTAATTTTTTTTTTAATTTATATCCCTGTTTGTGTTTTTTAAAATAGAAAATTTAAATAATGTAAAAGCAATTAGAAATCTAAAATCTTTTAAGAATATTGAAGAGAAACTAACTTATTCATTATTTAATTTCTGTAAATACTTATGGACTTAATATTATTTTTTTCAAAATTATCTTGAACTTCAAAGAAAATAAATAATTTATATATAAAGTTAGAGAGTTTAAATCAATACGAGATTGAATCTAGAGATAAATAGATAAATATCATTATTATAACTCGACAAAAACACTTATATCGAATTTAGTTTAGTCGGGGCAAAATTTTAAACACTTGAAAAAAAATTTACACGAACTAACAATTTAATTTGTAAGAACTCAAACCATTCTCTATAAAGAGGGAAAAAAAACAAAAGAATTTCAACAAAATTTTGGGTTTTTGTGAAAAAAAAATATAAAAAAAGTAGAAAATGTCTATTAAAAACTGATTTATAATGAATTTGAATAAAATATTTTAAATGTGTAATTTATATTCAATTTTTATTATCAATTCTTTATTTTTAATAAAATATTATATTTTTTATATGATAAATAATTATTCCATCTATCATGAATCAAATTATATTTTCACCAAAAAGGCTAATAAAAAGTGCCAAATCAGCATTAGACCATAGTGTTCCAATGTGTCACATGGATGTTCCTATTTTCCTCTTTATAAACTCCTTCCACCCTGTTCCCTCTTCCCCCAATTTCCCATTCTCATTCTCATTCCAATCTCCAACCACCTCTCTCATCAATTACTCTCTTCAACCTTCCTCCAAGGCTCCAACCACACAATAACATTTCTCCAACCTTGCTTCTTCTTACTTTACTAACCCTTAATATTCCAAATTCATCTCTTTTAGTTTCTCACTCACCTACTTCTACTACTGCTAATTACTAAATTACCCTCGTTTCATTCATTCATCATTCAATTTTTCACACCCACCTAGCTAATTTCATCTTCTCCTTAATATTTTCAAACTTATATGGGGCACAACATGAAGAAGAACAACACACACATAGATCATGAACACCACCACCATAGTAGCAGATTCCTAAACAACCCTTCTTTCTCTTCAACCCTCCTTGACCAAATCTATCGCTCCATTGACCAACCTGAAAACCACAATTACACAAATACCCCCAACAACATGAAGAGCTTCTTCACACACACATCATCAAAAACAGAGAACAACAAGAAACAGAGTTCCAAAGACAACAACAAAGTTTGTAGTGTCGTTGGGGCAGAAACAGAAGAACAATTTGACACAACAACAACAAGAAGAACAACATCACGTGACTATGACAATGACGTCACGTGCTTCAGTTCCACGTCACTCTCCTCTGATTCCGGCTCCTCCTCTTCTTCCTCTTCATCCGGAGGATTTTCATCCTTCGACACGGAGTCCTTGTACGGAGCAAGGTCAAGGACGCGCTCGTCCTCGTCGTGCTTCTTGCCTCTGAGGCCGGTGAGGACCAGCGCGTCCGCGTCCTTGAGGGATGAGGAAAAGGGAGATGATCATCATCGAAAGTTTCATAGCTTTCGCCACGATTTCAAAACCGAATTAGGCGCTCTAATCGGTAGTGACGATCGTGGCGAAGATGACTATGAAGCTTTGTCCATGAAATCCAAGTCAAGAGCGTTGAAGATTTACAACAATCTCAGGAAGGTGAAGCAACCAATTTCGCCCGGTGCTAAGTTCACTAGCTTTCTCAACTCCATCTTCGCTAGTTCCAAGAAATCTAAGTGCACCAATCATGACATAAAGATTCCTTCCGAGAAGGATCAGCTACAAGGATCAAACGACGCTATTAGAGAGAAAAAACCAAAGACGATTCAAACTTCTCTGCCACCTTCTTCTTGTTCATTTTCAAGGTCTTGTTTGAGTAAGAACCTTTCTTCCGAAAGGGAGAAGCTTTGCAATAACATAGACAACCTTAAACGTATTCGGCTACATGGATCAAATGACGTTACCAGATCAGATTCTAGTAAAAATTTGGAAAATGATGCGAGAAAAGCAAAGTTATTTCAAACTTCAACACATTCTACTTCTACTTCGTTTTCGAAGTCTTGTTTGAGCAAGACTCTAACTGCTTCCGAAAAGGAAAAGCTTCACAACGAGACGAAAAGAAAGGTTCGATTTTATCCGGTGAACATGGTTGTGGGTGAAGAAGGAACCAATAACAATAATAAAATTACAGCAACATGGAAGAATGGCTCCAACATGGAGAAAAGCAAGGTTGTGAAAGAGGCTGCAAGAGAGTTCTTGGAAGAGTATCATAAGAACAAGAACAAGAACAATTTGGTTTTAGAAGGTTTGATGGATATTCATAAGAACAAAATGAATAATGCAAATGAAGACGAAGACGACGACGACAACGATGACGTGGCGAGTTGTGCAAGTTCAGATTTATTTGAGCTTGATCATTTGGCTGAGCTTCCTGTGTATGAAACAACTCATGTTGGTACTATTCGTGCCATTGCTAATGGCCTTGTTGCCTAGTTAATTAATTAGTTATTGTACAATAATTTTGATATTTATTATCTTTTTTATTTTTAAATTTAGGATGAGTTTTTAATTTTAATTTGTATGAGTTAAAAATAGAGAAGAAAATTTGGACATAAATATTCTTTTATGGAATTTTCTTCTTTATTTTTTATTATCATATCAAATTATTGATTTTATTGTGCTTCCCCTTAATTAAGAATATGATTATTTCTTCAAGTGATTTGGTGTTCTGTTATTATATGGTTTGGTCTTCAAGCTATGTAAGCTAGAAAAAGTAAAATGTTGACAGCATTCTGTTTCTATATAGAGTAGTTCACAATCACAAGATTTGAGCTAATAACAGTTGGAGATTAGTGCACTTTTGTTATTAGCTTTGATTTAAATAAAAAAATAAAGATTAAATGGCGGCTTAATTAGCTTGATTGATGGTATAAGCATAGGTGTGAATTTGAAAACCAATTTGTCTTCTTTAATCTGGGGTATCCCTACACATTTTGTTTTCTCTATTTGCCGGAAGCTTCAATCCAACTAATCTAGACTCGATTATGGTTAGACATCTTACTGCAGTGAGTGAGTCTTTTTAACCAGGATAACTGCATGCGTATGTTCTTTTGGAAAATACAAGCCATTTTTCTTTACAATATAGTCAGCAGAATTCGAACATTCTCTATTATGTAAAGTTTAGGGAATGTTATGATTGGAAGAAAGAATAGCTAAAAATATTTATAAATAAGGTTAATATTTGATATTGTACATTCAATTCATCTATACCAAAACCACATCTCCTAGCACAAGTAATAAGTGACTTAGGTTGCTTAAATATTTAATTCAAAGTTCAAACTTTAGATACGACATGTATATGTAAAAGGGGATGTGACAATGTCAAACCTCTAAAAAAATACTAAATAAGACATAAATGATTAGTTTTAACCTGCCTAGGATACAAAAGATCATTTATGCCAAGACCCTTGACTAAACATTAACATTAGTAAACTATAACCACATCCCCTAGCCCAAGTGGTAAGTGGCTTGGGTTGCTTAAATGTCTAATCCGGGTTCGAACCTTGGTGGCGATATGTATAAAGAAGAAGATATGGTCACGTCAAACCCTCTGAAAAGACCACTCGATATGACCTAAAGGATTAGTCTGGACCTGCCGGACCTAGGATACCCTCCTAAAAAAAAACATTAGTAAGCTAAGAAAATAAAATAAAAACATTAGATGAACTATTTTCTTCCTAATCTAACTCAAATATGCCAAGAAAATAAAATAAAATAAAATAAAATAAAAACAAATTAAAGCAACACAAGGCTTTTGGAATATATATATAAAACCATTATTAAAAATTTATGCATGTGATACTGATTTTAGAATAATCTAACCTAGCTTTTATGTTGCCTACTATATATATATATATATATATATGAATTTGCGTCTAGGTATGTGTGAGTGTGTAAGTAGGTGTGTCATAGAATGTTGTATTTGTTTTGAATGAACAAAGGGTGATTTTGAAAAAGTGAATAGAGACTTGATTTTGTTCTGAAAAAGAAAGTGAGTGGGGATTCGTTCATTCTTTTATTTTTTGATGATGATGATGATGATGATCACCGATCAAAAACATTTCAGATTGTGATAGCAACTGACACAATCAACATATATAAAGAGAGAAGAGGGAAAAATTGAAAGATTCGAGAATAGTAATAACAATCAAGCAAATTAATAAAATCATGAGAGGCAGATCTTCGTTCCATGGGAATAGAGAAAGTGAAAATTTAAACGCTTTTGCTTTTCTTTCTTTTTGATCTTTGATTTCTTCCTATGTGGAACAAGAATTTCTTGTACTTTGTAAAATGGTTATTTAGTACTTAATAATTACTTTTATTTATTTATTTACCTTCCTTGTAACTTGAAGAATAATCGGCTACCATTATCCCTCTTGACCACAACAACGTTAATTCATGAATATTATTGAAGGTTTCGTCTTGGAAGAAAATCCCAAAAAAAAAAAAAGAACAAATAAAGGTTATTTAAAGGAGAGAAAGAGAAATATTTAGTTGTTTACATCTGAATTATTTATCCATATTTATATTTCTAATATTTTAAATATTTTTTATTTTATATTTTTATTAAAATTTAATCTTAATATACTCATAGTAAGTATAAAATACATTTATATATAATCATCTAATCATATATTATTATATCTGTAAAAGCAAATAATTTTTAAATTTATTAATTAAAAAATTATTTAAACATATGAATAATTTAGTTGGATAATTATATAAATTTTGTATATATGCTATCAATATGTTAAAATTAAACTTTTTTTTATTAACCAATTAACCTTGAATCAAATTAAATGGAGACAAGCAAGGTTTTAAATATTGATTTTTTTTTAATGACTTTGTTTTACTTAACTCAATGAGACTATGTATCTATGTTCCCCAAAAGGATAACTTAAAAGGGAGAAAGAAAAAAAAAAGGAAAAAATCTCCAAAATTATGGTAGGTAGCATTGATGCTATTTTGGGTAGAAGGTGTAAGATGTAGTTATTGCAATAATGTCACAGAGGCAAGAGTGAAGACATTAATGATGGATATGAAGAAGTTAAGGTAAGGAAGGAGGCAAGACCTATAAAATTAGGGTAGTGTCCTCTTCTGTTTTTGGGCATTACTATGTACATAGTAGTAGTACAATGGCAACTCACTCTTTTGAAAATGAAGTTATTAATCATGGCACTGTGACATTGGTAAAGTAAGCAATTATTATTATTTATTTATTTATTATTTTATGGTACCTTATGATTAAATACACGACAGCATTGTGGGTGGGGACTAGCCAGCTTATGCCACGAAATTTCGGTGTTTAATGTACTAAATAATAATACTAATAATAATAATTTGAATCATGCATACTTCATGACAAAACTCTCCATTCAAAAGCTCTCATCATGTATATATACACTGAAACTTTGAGGGAATATTTGTCTTTGAAATGTGTTTGAATAGTCAATTTGATTTTTAGTTAATTTAATTTTAGCAGCGATTTTTGCGATGTTTTTTATAATATGCTGTTAAATTTTTAAATTTTAAGGTAATTGAAATATATTTTTTAACTTTTTTGAAAATTTAGTGGCAATTTAGGTTGTGATCGCCGCGAAATGTCGAACTCCTGAGAATTTACACTGTTAAATGGAATTCTTTAAAAAAAAAAAAATTATTTATATATTCATACATGCTAATAACTTTTTTTTAATATGTTTGAAATAAATATATATGTTTTTAACATTTTTAATATAATTTTTATAGTGAAAATGATAAATAAAAATTAGTATATGTTTTGATTTTTTTTTCAATTTTACAAGATAAAACATTTTGAAGAAAAGAAAAAGTTATATATTGGTGCACTCAATTCCCTCCCCCCTCCCCTTAAAAATAGTAAAAGCAATCATAGATGCATATATATCACCCACCACCATGTCCTTGTAATTAAATGCCAAATCCAGCATCTAATAAGGCATCACCATAAAAAAGTATAAGATTTAATAAATTAATTAAGTGTTGTTTATTAGAGGCTTTTTATAATAAGGAGGTACCTATAGCTAGATAGATATAGTTGTAACTAACCAAAGCAGTCAAGCGTGGATCTCCAAGACTATCTTTGCAACAAAGAAATTAAAAGGTTATGGGGTCACTACAAATCTACAATATGAATTAACACAACCCCCCACTCACACTTCTCTTTAGTCTTTTTTGCTTTGTTATATGTTATCTTCATAGCCAAAGCAACAAAGACAAAGACCAAGTCATATTCATTGGCGATCCCGAGGTGTGATTTCACTCTACATACACTTCTATAGTTCTATTTCTAGATTATATGAAACCACTTTCTTTTCATTTATTTTATTTATATCCTACATACATACTAGTGCAAAGTTATATCAAAATGTATGTTTGGATTGAGGAACATCACAATGATTTATGCATGGGTTTTGTCCCGCACCAATATTATTAGAGTTTAGAATAATATCATTTCTTTTCATTTTAATTTTTATTTTTTGAGATTGGTGCTTGTGCAGAGATTTAATTATCCTTTATGGCAATGCTGATGGAGTAATTTAAATTCGCCTGAATTATATGTAATTCTCCCTTTTATTCGAAAATAAAAACCAAATTTTTTAAAAAAAAATTTGCCACTAAATTAATTATTTTATAAAATACATATTAAAATATAATTAATATGTAAAATAATATATAGCTGATTTAATTTGATGGCAGATTCTTTAATTTTTTTGTATTGTTAAGATTATGATAGGATGCTTGCTTATATAACCATTTTTAATTTCAAGACTATTAATTAGTTAACACATTTACTAATTAAGCGTCTACATTAGGACAAAATATATAACTATTGACAAGGATATGATTTTATTTATTTTTTAAAATTATTGTATTGAATATAAAAAAAGTTGTATCCACTATCCATTATGTAAGGGCAATAAAATAAAATGTTAGGGTTGCCAAATTTAAAAGATGTTTGTTTGTGCTAAGTAAAACCAACAAATGGGAACAAGATTCACAAGGAATTGTTTCTACTGAGCTTTTTAGGGTTTTAAGACCCTTGAAAACATACACTTTATGCATGTTTCATGTGCAAGTTGGACACTTCTTTTGACTAACACACTATACATACATACATATATGACTTGCTTGTCTAACATTCTCTTTAAAAAATAAATAATAAAAAAGAAATTGTGAGAGCATGAATATACACTACCATTTATTTTAACCAATGCTATAATTTAAGGGGGAAAATGAATAGAATAATAAATCATAAATTCTAAATATAGTGTGATTAATTAAGTCTGCAAGATTTCATAAGATCTTTTACGCCCATACTTTTTGAACTTCAATTCGAGATCTAGCATGGCCTAATTTTCTATTATCAATATTTTTATTTATTTATTGTTATGGATTATTTCGTCTTATATTGTATTTCGGCGTGTTGATTTTTTTTTCATTTTTGTTTAAAGAATAAGGTCAACCTCCGTTACGTTCTCAGTTTGAGAACATGAATCATTTAATTATTTTTGTGATCACGAGTTCTATTCAAAAGCTAGAGGACAAAATTAGGATGATTGAGATTTTACATAATTTTGTTTTCTAGTTAAGTTGTCTGTTTTAGTTTCAAAAAATGTGAAAGTGTTTGGGAGTCTTGCTTGTGTATCTTATAATATAAGTATGACAATTTGGATGTTGATGATATGTCATGTGTGTCTTGCTTTAATTTGTGGTCTTCTTAATTAAATTGAAATGTGGAAGCAATTTGTTTTGAAGAATCTCATCGTAGATGTCTAGTTTTTGTTTTGTATTGCTCTTGAGCATTACTGGAGAAAACTCACGCCTAGTGAAGATTAACAAGAGTTTTCTTCAGGTAAAGATGCAAGTTTAATGCCTGACACGTATTGCCGTTCCAAAAAAAATTCTGTTTATTTTAAAGAATGAAACTTTTCATTTGAATACACAAAATTCAAGTACTAAATTAAGTAGTTTATATCAACGAGTTAATTTTTGTGGTGCTTCAAGTTTCATTATTTTACTAAACTGATACTTGAAGTTTATTTTAATTTTATTTAATCCTTAAATTTAGAATTTGTTAGAAAGTGAGAGAATACATAATGAAAAAAAGTTCCGTGTATATAATTGATTTATGAAATAGGTTATAATGTATTATGTACAGCTATTTATAGATAAAGAGAATCCTAATAATAATACATAAGATCCTAAATTAATGGAACAAATTATAACAATTTATTTAAATTCAAAATATCTTAACAATCTAATTATTTAAATCCAAAATATCTTAACAAACATTTCTCCATTGTGTACTCTTTCCTTTTCTAACATGGTATCAGAGCTTAGGTTACTTTCAGATTTTTTTTTTCTGATGAGGATTCATCAATAGCATTCTCCTTGAGATTTTTCCAGATTTTGGTTCATCCTTCTTGAAACAAGCACCTGTTTCAAGCAAAAACACCTCCATCTCCGCCGTTTTTCTCTTCAAATGTTGGCTCTCCTCCGTTCGTCGTATCGTCTCAAAAGTGGCACCATTGTATTCCCCTCTCCATTACGATTCTAATGTAACAAACCGTGCCTCAATCGGACGTCGGACGCGTCGTCACGCGCCTCCACACTGTCACTGACTCCGTTTTCGACCCGCATGCGACCCGATTTTGTGTTGGGTTGACTTTGCTTTGACCACGTGCTGACGTGGTTTCTTCGCCCAATATCGTGCTGCCACGTGTCCTTGTGGCTGCTGACGTGTCAGACGCACATGGCAGATGACGTGGCACACTAGCTAGTGGGACCCTTCCCAAGGTTTTTGGGTGCTCTGTTTTCAGTTTTGCCCTCCGTGTTTTTAAATTCTACTCCGACCTTGCTGTTTTTCACTTTTGTGGTACATTGTGCAACATGTTCTCTTTCCGGCATTCTCTATGTGTACGAGTTCAAATTCCACCTCAGTTGTTTCTCCGTGGAAATTCTATCTCTACATCTCCGGTAGTTTCATCAGTCTCTAGGTGGGAGCTTCGTCTCCACCTCGGCAGTTTCGCCAGTTTCTTTGTGGGAGTTCTATCTTCACCTCGTCATGGCAGTTTCGTCAATCTCCTTGTGGCAGTTCCATCTGCACTCACTCCTTCGGCAGTTTCGCCAGTTTCTTTGTGGGAGTTCTATCTCCACCTCGTCATGGCAGTTTCGTCAATCTCCTTGTGGCAGTTCCATCTGCACTCACTCCTTCGGCAGTTTCGTCAATCTCTGTGCACGCGCGACAGCTTTCGTCTGCACCCCGTTATGGCACTTCCATCATGCACCTCGTTATAATGGCAGTTTGCAATTTCGTCAATGTTAAAATATTTTGGATTTAAATAAGTTTCAAACTCAGGTTGGCACTTAATAAGTTTGAGGGGGGGATGTTAAGATATTTTGGATTTAAATAATTAGGTTGTTAAGATATTTCGAATTTAAATAAGTTGTTATGATTTGTTCTATTAGTTTAGGATCTTAGGTATTATTATTAGGGTTCTCTTTATCTATAAATAGTTATACATTGTAACTTATTTCATAAATCAATTATATACACAAAACTTTTTTCCATTGTGTACTCTTTCCTTTTTTAACATAGATATATTTTATTTTAGTCCATGAGGCAATAGATATCCAAAACAATGTATTTTATGATTATTGACTCTCAAATTGAGTTAAAATCATATCATTTTAAGTGGTATTTAAGTAAGAAACTTTTGGATTCTAAATTAAATAAAATCATTCTCTACCGCATCCTTTAATTTTGGACTTCTTGAGTTAGTTGGTAATTTGTTACACACCAGACTAAACTAAGCAATAAAAATGAAATGGAAACAAAACAAAACCAAAGAAGAGACAAGAAGATTTGTAGTAAAGTCCGCTGATCAAAATGTGAGCCATTATTACCTTGCAATTTTTGTCCCATTAATTATTATCAGCCTCATAACAGTATTGTTATAGATAGCAACGTTTTTAATTATTCTTGGAATTTCTTCTTGTTCTATGATCTATGTATCATAGCACATACTCTACCACTTATTCCCTTGCTTATTCCGAAACCTTTGCTGGATTTTCATAACCTTCCACACTTTCAACTTATACAAGAAAATAAAACCCCCCATTTTTCTTTGATCACCACCAAAAACAAGGCACATATATACATGAAATTAAAGCAATCATACAAATTAATAAAGGTATAAATAAATAAACCAAACTCTTTACTAATTAGTTGTCACATGAATATATCAAAGTTTTGAAAACCGAACCGAACCAATAATTAAACAAATATAATAAAAGTTTTAAAAAATTTCAATTGAAGTTTAACCGGGTTAAATCAAATATAATAAAATAATATATTTTTAGTGTCTTTATAATGAAATTATATAGATGAAAACATTGAATTTTTGTGCTGTATTATTTTATACTATTAATCACTAAGTGTGTGTTTGATTTGGCATTTAAAATCTGTGAAGCACGTTTATCCTTTTTGAACGCTTCAATTTTTTGTTTAACAACTCTTTGTTCATGCCAACGCAAACGTGATTTTGTATTCAAATTTCCGTTTGCAGGAAGCAAAAAATTATAGCTTTTGTATTTCCTAACTTGCGTTCAAGTTATAATCTTTGCATTCAAAATCAATTTTAGCATAAAATTACCAAACATAAATCATGTTAGCACAAACTCACTTTTATCCAAATTCAATTTTGCAAAAACAAGTCCATCCCAACCTCAATTTCACAAACGCTAATCAAGCAAAATTGATTCGACGGATTAATCAATTTTATTGTTAAATGTTTATTAGACCGGTCTAATAGCTAATCTATGATTATTCGATTGAACCAACCGGTTCGATCCGATTCTCGTGTCCGTTGAAATATATAAATGACACCTTGTGACTTCATTTGGGGTTCTTCCCCCAACATTTCAAATAAAATTTTAATTCGAAGCATATAGAGAGATCATCATCATCATAATCATGAACTTGAAGAAGAGCCCTCAAATTCATGAGAAGGAGAGAGGAGCATTATCCCCATACTACTACTCTAGGGAATTATCATCATCATCATCAATATCATCATCTAAGGCAAGTTCTATAATAAGGTCCAATAATAATAGTAAAAATAAGCCATCACATATTAATAATAAGAAGTATGTTGAGCCACCAAGCCCTGCTTTATCTTATGGTTGTTGTGGAGGATTCACCAGTAATAATAATAATAATGTCAAGAACAAGAATAATGCCACTTCTACTACTAATAATGGATCCATGCCATCAAATACCTCACAACAAAATCACCACCAAGAGCTTTACCAAAGACTCGAATCTAAGGTATATAGTTTTTTCATTGCATTATTATTTTTTCTATTATTTGATCGACTCATGTTTTATTTAATATTCAATAGAACTGGGTAAAATATATTTTTTGTGTTTAAAATATTTGAAAAAAATTAAAATATTTCTTACGTCTAATTTTGTGAAATTTCAGGACAAAAAATATTTCTACCCAAAAAAATATGGTTTCAGCATCATATTCAATAGTGGATGAATTGTATATTGTATACATAGGCACATATGAAAATTTTCAAACTGGTATATCTAGTTTACAACCATTATTTTTGGGTACGCAAGCTTTTTCAATTAATTAATTTTGTTTCCTGATAAATATATACTTAGCAATCATTTGAAAACATGAAATGATATTTACCATTTATTTCTTATGCTTATTCTCTTCAACTTAATATAAAGTCATAACCATGAATACACACTGCTATATATTAATTTTTTTTCCTTTCAGAATTAAAGACATCCCCCCGCCGGAAAAAAATAAGAAAAAAAAAGTTGCGAAATGTGATTGCACTTTTTAATTTTTGAACGTAGTGATGGGCCTTACTTTTTGGAAAATCTATAAAGTTAGATATATCGGGCCAACCTTCATTTCGATTGTTAAAATAAGAATCAATTAAAACCAGACAAAAAAAAATATAGAGAAAGCAAGGATGTAATGGACCTATAAAAGCCCATGAAGCCAGATTTTTATAATTCACTTTTTATAATTCATAATAATTTCCCGTGCAAAAAAAAATTTCATAATAATTAAAATTTTTATAAAAATGTTTACCAAAAATTTTTAATATATATAAAAACCAAGATGATGATGATAATTATTATTATTATTGTGTATAATGTATGTTTATGGTGAGTATTGATTAGGTGGCAGATTTGGAGAAGGAAGTGCAAAAGCAAGCAGAACTACGAGCAATGTACAGGAAAAGAATGGAAAGAACACAAGATTACTTGAGGTATTGCCTTCAAATAGCACAAGATAATGGAATATTGGACCTTATTGTTCCACATTCTCCTCAACTTTTAACCTCATCCTCCATTATTGGAAGCCCTCAAGTTCCAATCCCCAACAATGGTACTACTCCTTCCCATAACCACCAACCTCATCTTGCTAAGATCATAGATCAAGCCAAAATCAATGGATGGTACATTGATCCTATTGAGGTTAGTATTTCAGTTTGCTACCATGCATGTTCATGAACGTTCTACACTAACAATTAAGAAAATCATACTTAGTAATTCTGTTTTAATATAAACTAATTTATATATGCAACAATAATTTTATTGTAAATATTTTTTATCTATACATTTAATTATATAGTTAATACTCAAATTCGTTCCTGAAAGTAATTCGTTCTCTAAATTGGTATTCAAAAGATTTTTTAGACATATTAATCTCTTAAAAAAAATACAATTATAAGTCAAATCCATCGTTACATTAATTAGATACGATGTGTCTTGATAAGTGTCATGTGGCAAGAAATATGGCATAGAAAATTACTAACATGTTATGTCATCATCTAATAATCAGAAGAACTGATTTAATTTATAGTTGTATCATTACATGAATAATTGTTTAGGATAATACTAGAGATACCATTGTACATACTTGTACACACCATTTAATAACACGGAAAAATGTAAATATTAACATAGAAAAATGTAAATTTCTGTGCTAATATTTATATTTTTCTATGTTGCTAAATGGAGTGTACGTACACATAAATTTATTCAATTGTTACTATTGTCAGCATATCTTATTAGTCATTTTTATATGGTAATAATACGTAGTTAGATATACTTATGAATTTTTTTTAGAGTGATGATGATTGATGAGAATGTATGATGATGAAATCCGTTCTTAACCTCCTTGTTTACATATATAGATTCAACTGCAAGAAAAAATAGGGGAAGGAAGCACAGCAAACATTTACATGGCAACATGGCGAGGGTTTCAAGTAGCAGTGAAGTGCTTATCGGAAGAGTTCTTCAACGCAAACCAAAATGGTGTCGTTTTTTTCGCTCAAGAGCTCGAAACCCTCTCCAAACAACGCCATAGATTCGTTCTTCAGCTAATGGGCGCGTGCTTGGACCCTCCGCAGCACGCGTGGATCGTAACCGAATACTTAACTACGAATCTGAAAGAGTATTTGCATGGCCCTGGCAATAGAAGAAGCAAAGAGAGAGTGATACCACTGGCACCCTTTAGAGAGAGGGTTGTGATGGCATTGGAGATAGCCCAAGCCATGCAATATTTGCATGAGCAAAACCCTAAAGTTGTTCATCGCGATTTGAAACCTAGTAATATTTTTTTAGATGATGTGTTGCATGTTAGGGTTGCGGATTTTGGCCATGCTCGATTCTTAGGTCATGACGAGATGGCTCTTACCGGAGAAACAGGTAAAAATAATATACACCAAATTGATTAACATAATCGATCATTTTATTTATAAAAAAAAAAAAAGTTAACCAATAAACTTTTATTTTAAAAAAAATTGCATCATTTGAACCTAAAATATTTGTGTCTAAGAATTTTTAATTTGTATATTTTTGTGTTTTTTTAAGGAACATATGTGTATATGGCACCTGAGGTGATCAAGTGTGAACCTTACAATGAAAAATGTGATGTTTACAGTTTTGGAATTATACTAAATGAGCTTATAACTGGAAAACATCCATACATTGAGACAGAATATGGTCCCACCAAGGTATAATTCTCATCATATAAGTCTTAGTTTAAGTTGATGATAATATCTAATAAGTTTTGAATATGTCAATATAGTTTACTTTTTTTATTAATCATTATGTTATGAACCGACTTCTTTTAAGAGTTTTTTTTTTTTTGGACTAGACTTCTTTTAAGAGTTTAAATTGATGTTTTTAGATAATTCAAAATAAGGTTCAACCCATATGAGTGGTGTGAAAATATTCATACTCTGATGAGTAGTTTCAATTCCTTCCACATTACTATATATCAGGAATTAATAACTACACATACATAAAGTATTTTCAAACTAAAGAAAAATAATAAATTCATGTCCAAACCAAATAATAAAGTCATGCCTCTTGTAACACACCTAGTAAAATTATACCCAAAAATATATGATCACTTCTAATATATTTATTTCGGTGCCTAAATATATTCTCATCACAATACCCTTAAAATCTCTTGATCCTTCCTTTCCGTGCAAACCCACGTGAAGCCTCCGAAATCCCCTTTATAATATTTTTTAATTTATTTTTCGTTGGTCATATAAGTTTGAATATCATGATATCATTTTTTTCCAATAATTTAAACTGATAAAAAAAATACATAAATATATATATATATATATATATATATATATATATATATATATATATATATATATATATATATATATATATATA
>JASCZI010272323.1:13498-25320 GCA_036250425.1 Stylosanthes scabra | reverse complement strand
TATGGGTACAGATAGCCCCGCCCCGTCCCACCCCATATGCATATATACATAATTTAGTTTGATTTTTTAGATATTTAATAATATTTAGATGATTGTTTTGGTGAATTTAGTTTAAAAAAATTTTAAATTTAATTTTGTTTTGGTTTAAAACTATTGTATTGTTGTTATGTTGCTAATAATTATATTTCTGAAGTATTTTATTACATGATGAACAATCTTATTGAGTAATTTAATTTAATTTATTTATGTTATAAATACCCGTGGGTTTGGGTATAGGGCAGTATATACCCGTGAGTTTGGGTATGAGCCTAAAAAGTAGATACCCGCAGATTTGAGTTTGGGTATAGGTACTTGAATACCCATACCGACCTGACCCATTGCCATCCCAAGAGAGTACTGCTAAATTTTTTTATTCATAGCTTTGGTAATGTACACAAACTAGTGAATAACTCTTAACTCACATGCATGATTTGTGTTTGATGTAGGCACTTGAGACTCTTAGTAAAAATTGCGGTGAAAGTGTATTTCAGCAGATTGTTGAGCGGGACATCTTACATGATATGGTTAAGATAGTGAAGAAGAAGGTATTTAATTTCTTTGACACTTTTTATAGTCCACTAATATACTCTCTTATCCATTTTCTTATTTCTTTTCCATCTAATTGTACAGCCTGACTTAAATGTGAGGGAAAAGATACTGATTTTAATTGATACATGGCAAGAAGCTTTTGGGGGCCCAACTGGTGTTTATCCTCAATACTATGCAGCATATAATGAATTAAAGGTGATTACTTCCATACAATTAATTTATATTTGCAAGCAAATAATTCTACTGTATATTGAGTATTGACATGCATTGACATTTTGATTGGTGCACATTAGTGATGTTAAAGATGTTATATGCTTTATTGTGTGTAACACACTCTTTTAGTGCTTGCGTTAACCCAGGATAAAATTAGCCTTCAGTAATTTTTTTATATAGAAAAATTTAATATTATTATTGTTTTTTACTATATTGGTTATATTACTCCACATGCCCCATGCAGCCTGCTGGAGTTACACTCCCAGAGGCGCGTGCGTGCACACTCAAATGTACTCTCTTTCTCACACAACAGCATATCTAACTTTCTGTTCAACACTATATGATTAAGTTGTATTTTTGGATTGGAAACATGGATATTTTGTTTCTCAAAATGTATTTTTTTTAATTATTAATAATTGCTAGGCTGCTGGAGTTGAATTTCCACCACGAGCAGAAAACAGTGTGCCATTCTTCACTCCTCCTCAAACCCAGCCAGTTGTTCATTCAGCTGTAGAATATGATGATGATGCTGCTGCTATTCAGGCTTCTCTTCATTCAGATGAATCTGGCCTTAGGTGCTCTTTCAACTTAATAACCTAATATTCTAATCCCTATGTTTGTTGTGTATGCTAAATGCATTACCATATAATCTACATAATGCAAAAGATGTAGTTGAGTTGGAAGGGACCTCAAACCAAATGTTATGCACCGTTTGTATGCTTGTAACTTCATAATAATGAATCCTCTAAATTGATGGTTTATGGTTTTGAATTACATCTCTATGAGCCAATTTACCTGTTGGTTTTTTCTGAATTTGAAGGTCCTTTGTCAGCGGTAAGAAATCTGTCCAATTCTTATCTCATTGCATTTCCAACTTAGGAAAAAAAGGAATTAAATACTGAAAACATTTTTTGAGCTGTTTGAAAATTTTTTGTGTTAAATATCAAGTCTCTTCCCAGTTCCCAGACCATCTTTAAGGACCTGTACCACATGGACCTAGTAGTCAAGGGGGTATTACTTTCCCTGGTGCCAGGCCAAATGTTTAGGCCTTGTACATGGTGATAATTTAGTTAGGGGACTTCCTTTTATGGATTATGGGGGGATTTTGGTGATCATTTCACCTCTGCTCAATTCATTGTGTTCATCATCTATCTAGTTGTTGTAGGAATGCTGTTCTTTATCTTTTTTGGTAATTGCCTTCTTTCTCAAAGCAAATTATTCTTTCATGGAAAGAAAATCTTTGCTTTAGCTTTGTTTATTTCTTTCTCTCCCTCCCTCCCTCCCTCCCCCTATCTCTCTCTCTGTCTTTCTCTCTCTCTCTCTCAACTAAATTTGTTTATAATCAGTGTGCCGGAGATTCAAAATGCTCAAGGACTAGCTGATGTTTTGATGGAAATGCTGAATGCCTTGAATCCTAAAGATCCCAAGGTGATACTTTTCCCCCGTTTATGTTTCCTTATCTTCTTGCTTCACTGTACAACTTCTGTTCAGTTTTTCTTGTTTATGAAGACATGCTTGAAGATGCTATATTTCTGTCTACTAGTTTTTGCATTCTGTTAGTTGTTGTGAAGCCCTGGAAAATTTGGATATACTGTTTACATGGGAATTTATTCACTTGTATTAGACATTGTATTTAGCTGTTGTTTAAGCGTTGATAACCTAGAAGTGTGTTCTGGAAGGGAAAAATCCAGTATATCAGATCTAGGAAAATGATTGTTGCAGTTGCATAACTAAGATATATTTCAAACTAAGATGTGTCTTTAATTTTTTGTTCTGTGCAGAGTTGTCAATTTTCATTTGTTTCCTAATGTTTTTAACAAAATATGGCAGAGTGTGAAAGATGAAGTCATTGTTGACCTTGTGGACCAGTGCCGATCTTATGAAAAGCGTGTGATGCTTCTTGTGAACAATACTGCGTAAGAAATTTTCTCAAAAAGAAAAAATCTAGAACTCTCTTTTTTTTTGGAACCCCAAAATAATAACAATAATGGTTGCTTTACGTTCAGGGATGAGCAACTTTTAATTCAGGGATTGGCATTGAATGACAGCCTTCAGCGAGTACTCCTCAAACACGACAATATTGCGAAAGGAACTGTTGATACAGGTGCAAGAGTAACAGAAACTCCAGCTCTGCCGCTTGTAAATGTAAACCACGAGGATGATGACGAGTCAGAGGATGATTTTGCTCAACTAGCCCATAGGTGAACTACAGATTTTCTTTCATCATATTAATCTTGTTGTAGTTCATATATCTTAGTGAGCATAATTGTTTATATCTGGGCTTAATTAGGTTTCTGTCATAGGCTATAATTACCATTTCAATACAATGATTTCAGGTCATCACGCGATACTAATTCACAGAACCGGAAACCAGCATATGAGAAGGCAGAACCAGCGAGGTTCAACTCATTTCTTCCTCCACCACCACCATCAAGGAATCCTGTCTACTCTGACACTGGCATGGTCGACTATCTCAGTGGTGATGCATATAAAACAGAGGGAGGATCCTCTGAAAACTCAAAACAGACTCCATTGGCAGCACCGACTCATTCAAGCCCTAATCCAACCTCATCAACTATTCCGGCACGGTCCTCTTCACCCCCTACTCAGGGCAGGAGTACTTCACCTATTTTCGGTGGCCAGCCTGTGTATGATGAGCCATCTCCCACAAAGAAGTATTCAGAAGAGCTGCCTCCAGCTCAATCGGACAGGGACACACCATCTAGTGCCTTCCTTCCACCACCGCCTTCGAAGCACAACCAGAGACAACAATATTTTGAGCAACAAAGTGGAACAACTTACTCAAGTGGTGGATCCAGTTCCTCTGATGGTTTGGTTGGGCAAACTCAGAATCTGTCTCTAAATCCATCCACCCCAACCAAACAACAGAAGCCAGAAGATGTCCTGTTCAAAGATTTGGTTGATTTTGCGAAATCCAAAACCTCGTCGTCTTCCAAACCAAATAATAGGTCATATTGAGATTGAGATATTGTTTGTATTGTTTATACTGTTACAGCTCGCAGAGTGTGGTTCATCATGTTTTGCTTGGATCATTGAGACAACCCATTTCGTGGTTGTGTTTAGGAACATTCAGGTATGGTTTTCCCATGCGTGTACGTAATTTAAAATCTATAGTTGTTGCATATATTCATGTATATGGTTCATATTGGATTTGTTGGCTCATGTTCTCAAATAATATCGGATTCTTAACTTCAGAGTTTCTTCCAGAATCCATGTTTGAAAATTTGGTAGTGAGTGTTTATTCCATGGGAGAATTTCAAGCTCTTCTACCTCCAAATACAATGAGTCTTATAATTGTTAACTCATTTTCTATTTTATTAAGTCTTCTCATCTATCATTTACCTACCATTATACGTAATGAAAAATATTTATTGAATGATTATGAAAATCCTCTCTTCATTTTGGCATAATGGAGGAACCTTCCCACAAAAATCGACATCACTAAGACAATTCTCTTTTTTTATTTCGGGTTTTCACAACGTTGTCTCTAACTAACTCGATAAACACTGAAATAAGATCAAGAAACATTGTTTCAATGGTGCGTCTAATCTAACTTGATATACATTAAAAATATAGTAAGCATATTATTTAATAAATATCATCAATATTACATCTTCCATGAGAGTATCAGACAATGTAACTTGCAAAAACATATGGTGTGATGGAATTCGGTTATAGGGGGCTTATTGGCATCAAACTCAATCTAATAGTAAACAATAGAAGATCATCGTGTATTGAAATAGAGATCAGATCAAATTTGAAGATTCATCTAAAGAACATGTCACTTTAGGTAGCGAGGGAACCAAGGATGTGGTGGCTGAAGGTCTTCCTTAATTTTCCAAACACAAGTAAGAATATTTTCCTCTTGATTCTTCCTCTATTGGGAATGAATGAGTTGCTTCTATTGCTCTTTCTTGCTGATGCTGCTAACTTAGTTCGATGATGCACCAATCCCAATCCCATTCCCTTTTTCTTTTCCATAATTTGAATGATAGAATGAGTAGTATGTGTGTGTGTGCATGAGAAGTAGTAGTGAGTGTCGCTCAATATATATATAGATAGATTTGATGTAGTACAGTATAAAGTTAGAATAGGAACCTTCGTTGTTTGTGCTACGCTCTACCATTTTGATTAACATTGGGTAATTCCTATAAGCTGCCGATAATAGGCAGGTTCATGTTGCACTAATAATTATTTGTGGTACCAAATTTGTTGGTGGGTAATTAACTATGTGCTTGTGATTCTTGGACCTTGTTATTGTTTATGTTATCTTCAACTATAAGAAAGTTAAGTGGGACTTCACACTTCAGGATACACAACTAGTTTTATATTACAAAATTAAGAGTATTGGTAAGTGTTCATGATAAAACACCATATGTGATATGCTCATTAAAAAAAAAAAAAAATGATGACTTAATTAGTACTACCTTAAATTTTCTGTGAAATAACAGTTTTTTATTGGTTATGAATAAAACACATGTGATGCTCCAAAAGCTCCTAACAATTTCTTTTATAAATAAATAGAAAATCCAATTATATTAATGGAGAATTATGGTAATAATTAAATCTTAGTGAATTCCTAAAAACATATCTTATCCATTATTGTTGATAACTTAATCACAGCCAACACATTTAGTAGTAGCAACCAAAATTATTATTTATATGGTATAATTTACTTATCAGCTATGATTAAAAAAAGGAAATATTTCATAATAAAATGTTAATGAAAGAATAGTGAAGTTAATTTGGTTGTAATTTTTCACTTTTGTTTAGAAGTATTTCCAAGGATTTTGGTTTCTTTTGTGGTGTTAAGTCATTCTTGCAATCTGAACTCTGCTTTGTCTAAACAAAATGGAAATTCTGAGAAATGGGATATGAACAAATAATTCAATTTTTATTGTAGATACATTTCAAAGAAGAAAAGCAAAAAGAGCTTGGAAAATGGACTTGGGACTCCTCCTCTTTACTAAAGGACTCTCTCTTCTTATTAGTCCCTGCAACTCATCCACTTTCTTTCCCTACAAAACACAATCAACATACTCAGAAAAACTAGTTCATTCTTAATCAGATCAATCTAAACTGTACATCGGAACGATTTTACAATGTAAGATTTCCTGGGTAACATTGTCTTAAATTTGTGTACTGAAATTGTGCATTTAAAGCAATGTAAAGATACTTTTATAAAGAATAGATTATTTCTGCATTTTCTTGAGTTTACCTCTATAGCATCCTTTAGAGGCCCCCAACATTCCATTCTGTTGTATTTTTTGGAGCTAGAATGAAAATACACTCGAACTATAGAATCCAGCAATTCAGGATGTTCGTCGAAAAGCGCAGAATCTCCACACCGAATTGCTTTGAGTACCTGCCATGCTCAACAAGACAAGGACCAACACAAGTGTCACACAGAATACAAGATGCTAAGAATTTCAAACAAGGATATAGATATGATCTTCAAGAAACAAAATACTCCTATAGAATTCACTACTTGTTGGCAATTCGAACAGCAATTTGTGCATGAATCAGGGAGAACACAAAGTTTAGAATTCGAATTCTCCTTTTAATAGCTTTTGAGATTGTCATGTAAAATATGAATTTAATGGAAAAACATACCAAAGGCATTTCCTTGGAGAATATATGATATCTAAATTCAGCAGCCAAATCCAGGAAGGGATTGGGACCGCTGACGAAGCAATGAACGTGTAGGCACATCTCGTTCTGCACTTTCTTCCATTCAGCTACAACATCATCCTTCTCATACCACCCTCTCAACTGCCACACACATACATAATATGCACTAATTAAGAGAAGCAATGTTTTTGGTCAAAATTTATACCATCAAGCACTGTGATTTCTAAGCTATGCATTGAAGAAAGCAAGGACACGGCACAAACCTGCTCAAGATTGATCACATTGGAGACTGTTAAAGTCAGATTAGCTGTGAAGTCGCAATGCGATAGAATGTAGGTTCTCGGAATAAAACTTGCATATTTGTTAATCTGATCCTCCAATAAAACAACTTTAAGTTTCGAGGCTTCGAATCTTGCTGGAGGAACCAAGAGCCTAACAGCCTAAAGTATAAAAAAAAAAGTGAATATTCTCATTCAAGGATCCATCTTGAGGAATAGTTATTCCATTCATGAATCAAGAAAAGAAATTTAAGTTCTGTTTCTAGAACTGGAAGCTAGAATCCAGAACACACATTCTTGTTTATCCCATGGAAGTGTAATTCAGCAAAAGTCAAAGGATGCAGTTCCAACAAAAGTGAACATGAATACATAATCTAAAGAAAAGATTGAATTTATCACAAGATATGATAGACATGTGCATTATCCAGACTTCAATTCCAAAAGACTAACTAGCTACCCTAAACTAAGAGATATTCCCTGCAATTTCCCTCACACTACTACTGCTACTAGCCTTTAAATCCTGAATGCTTAGCACTTGAGAGATAAAATTGAACTCCATAATCATAATAATGACAGAAAATTGAAAGAAAAAAAATGAAAGAGAGTGAGAAAGGGCACCTCAGAAACAAGGGAGTTGTAGGATGGAGTAGAATTTGTTGTTATAGAGGAGAAGATGAAGGGTCTGCATCTATTGGAAGGAAATGGCTTTGAGATGATTGTAGTTGGAATGGTGTTGGTGGTGGTGAACATTATTGTTGGTGTGGTTTGTGAGAATGATGAGAGGACATTGTTGTTGTAAACACAGTGACATGCCATGGAAGGAAGGAGGTGAAGCTCCTCCTCTTCATCTTTCACAAGCCACCATTCTTTTCTCTTAACAGAAAAAAATAAAACAGTGATAGAGAATGAAAGAGAAAAAGTAATGTAAAGTTGGGAAATTGGTGTTCTCAGAATGGTGGACTGTGAATTGAATTTAGACCCCACAACTCCAAAAATCTCTTTCAGTTCACTCCTTCCACACGATTTCTTCTTCTTTTATTCAATTTAATTTAATTGAATTAAAGTATGAAAAAAAAAAAAGGGTTCATTAGTTAGAGGCTGGGCTGAAGGTTGTGCCACGTCATCAAACAGCTTGGATTTTCGATAAACATGTGGATAATGTGATGACGTGGCTTTACTTGTGTCAACAGTTCAGTGGCAAGCGAATCTGCCTATTTTGCTTTCAAGTTTGAACTCTTGAAAGCCAAAGCGTTAGTTAGTTTTGTCATATTTTTAATCTGAATAGTGTCTGGCGAACAAAAATTATATATTAAATTACCAAATTAAATGTAACAAAAAATTAAATTAAGTAAAGACTAATTGGTGAATCAATAAAGTGGCTTAGCTTAAGTGCTTAACTACATTAGATCTTAGTCTCTTACATAACTAAGGAATTCTAAAATGGTTGAGAGAGTTCTAACTTCTAACTAGTTTTTTTATAATCCTTTTAATTTCTAAATAAAAAATTGAACTTTTTATTTTCTTAACAAAAATAAATATTTAAATTTTTACTCTTTTAAGTATTATTAGAATTATTAGGAGAATGAATTAAAACTTTTAATTATCACTGCTTTAGTGAATGTTGATTTGTGACATAATCTCAAATGAGTCACTTCATTTGGAAGTTAACTTGAATAATAAAGACAGAAATCTCTTTTTGAAAACAAAGTTTGCATGCTTAGTTTAACGGGTGACGGACGTAATAAATAAACCAACGGAGGAGGAGTTCTTGTAGTTACTGAAATTTCTATTACACCAATTATATCACTCGATGGAAAAGGGCTAAAGAATTAGTGTAGTAAGTTTTATTAATTTCATAATTACCGCAATTTAATTTGAATTTATAACACTTATTTAAATAAATGAGTAAATAGTCTAATTTTTTTTTTATTTCCCAAAGATATAACTAACCATAAGACTAATTCAAATTATTTAGTAAATAATCTAATTATTCAGCCAACTTTAGCGGTGGTGTGAAGTTTAATTCAACAATGATTTATAAATTCAGGCCAAAAAATAATTTGGAATGTTCAAACCCATTTTTGGACATTTTTGTCGTGGATTTTGTTTCCTGCAACTAATGGGCCCAATGGAAAAATTGATGTTACAAAAAATATAACACATATAACACTAAACAAGTTGACCGGCCCAAAGAAAAAGTAATAACAAACGGACTTAAACTTGAAGACGGAAAAATCCTTAAATGGAGTTCAGATCCATGATTAGTCATCGGCCTGTCTGGTTGGGGAATATCTTAGGAATAAAAAACTTAAACTTGAAGATGGAAAAATACTAAAATCGAGATCTGAAGACCGAAGAAAAAACAGAGCTTTAAAAGTTTAAAACATCTCCAGGCCCAGAAAAAAAAAAAAAACCAAGGGAAAATGAATAGGGTAAAAATGGTGTAAATTAATCAACTTGGGTTGGTCGAGTGATTAGCTCACTAGTCCATTTAAATAAGTGTCGGTGGTCAAATTCCGCCTTGTACATGCAACAACCAGCGACAAACTCTTAAATTAAACTTAGATCCGTGAATAATTAGTCATCGACCTCTCGGTAAAAAAATGGCGTACCAGAGCATTTTATAACTATCATATTACTATATTAGAACTTAGAAATGATTAATGATTAATCTAATGTTATTATTATCGTATTAATTAATAGCTAGTAATCAAACTCAATCCAACAAATTAACCAAGAGATGAGAATTGTCCACAAGCAATAAAATCTTCAGTTAACACAAACCGACACACATATTACAACATAACCCGCCATTATATCAACACTCGTTCCATATTTTTCCCAAACAAAACATCCCTCTATCTTTCAGTTCCGCCTTTCCTTGATTTTCTATTTCATTTTCTTTATTTATTTTCAATTAGTACATAAACTTAGGAAAAAATTTTTGTTGTAATTTGGAATAAAGTGTACCAAAACCCAACAAACAAATTGACAGAACCACCAATCACAACAAGTACAGCTGTTTCCACCTTCATATTCCTCCTATGTTTTGATATTTTAGCTAACAGTAACACAAACTATCTATTGATTTTGATTTACCTGAATTAAATAATCATTTCTCAACAGATTTTGTTTTATTCACTTCTGGCCTTTTATTGGACCTACCGCTTCTTTTCTTCTGCTTCAAAACCCATCAAATGCATTAACTTAACTCCCTCTCAGCTCGCTCTGTTAAAACCTTACTCTGTTCCCCATTCAATGAAGCTAAATCCAGTAGCAGTGAATTGATTTGAATACTAAAAACACAAACTTTTTGAGGAACTCATACATTCTCAACTGAGTAGTAAGTAGGATGAGGAATGTTGAGAGAGGAAAGTGAGTGATAGGGTCTCTTGGTTCAGGACCAAGGTAACAATCTACCATTTCCTTGGTATGTATTTTCTTGTATGTTGATGATGATACCATAAATGTTTGTGGTTTTAGTTTCTAACATTAAAGCTGGATGCTTTACCTGCTTTCATGTTCGTTTATTCCCTTGTCTTGTTGTGGGGCTTCTGCTATTTTTTGTTTGAAATATTCCTTCAGTGATTGGACTACTGGACGAAGTTTCAATCTTTATTTTTCTCTTTAAGTTTTTAAGATTCTAATCAAAGTTGATCTGTTCTTTTATTGAACATTTCTGTCTAGCTGTTAGTATTTTGTCAATCTCTTCTTCAGATTCCTTGTATTGAGAGTTTGAGTTACTTCTTTCTTTGCACATTGGATATCTATTTTGTTGATCTATATTTCTTCTCCCTACCTCCCACTTTGAAATCTTGTGTTTCATTGGAGTGATTGATCCTATTTGTTGTTGTTACAACAGTGTGATTTTGCTTCCAATGTGTCCAAATGAGATGTTCTGCAAATTAATAAGTAGAGATCAGGCATTTAGCTTCTTACATCATTATTATTTGGTAAAAATGAACTTGCTAATAATATGATTTCCTTATTAGGTGCATTTATTTTGCAATAGCATTAGTTGAAGGCCATAAGGCCATGGCTCTGGGAAAGAATTTTCGAGGTGAAGGGAGGAAGTCGACGAACTACTATTCCACAGTTTCTGTGGCTGTGTTTGTTGGCTTTTGCTTAGTTGGTATATGGATTGTAATGTCATTCATTTCTCCATTCCAGAACTCAGTTGTACAGGAACCTCAGATTGTTAATGAGGGGAAACATATAGTAAGTAACAATGCTTCCACACATTTTGAAGATGGTTTAGGTGATATACCGGTAGAGTCAACAAAGGTCGGTAGCCAGACCGAAAAATCTGAGAGTGAAAGCCAGCTGGAAAACAAGGGTGACAGAAAAGGAGTTGAAAAAGTGTCTGAGGATGCACCTGAAGAAAACAAGCAAGAGGTTGTTAGTGATAGCTCAGGTCAGTCAGGTGAAAAGAATGATTTGGAGAAAGACTCAGATGGAACTTTAAATTCAGAATCTGAAAGTAATAATGGTGAAGCCACAGATGAAGAAGAGAAGGTTGGCGAGACAAAGGAGGATAAAATCGAGAAAGATGTGCATTCGGAGAGCAAACAAAGTATTGAAGAGAGTAACATGGGAAGCCATGAAAACAACAAAGTTTCAAAAGAAGCCTTTATTGCTGGTGCTCAGCCTGAAACATTAATTGATGTTAGAACTGAAAATGGAACTTGGTCGACTCAAGCTGCAGAGTCACAGCATGAGAAGGAATCACAAAAGTCTTCGGTTTCTATGGACAGCAGCAAATATTACTGGAAACTGTGTAAGACAAGTGCAGGATCAGAGTACATTCCATGCCTTGACAATGTGAAAGCTATTAGGATGCTTCGAAGTACAAGACATTATGAACATCGAGAGAGGCACTGTCCTAGTGAAGCACCAACTTGTCTTGTTCCTCTACCTGAGGGCTATAAAATCCCAATTAGGTGGCCTCAAAGCAGGGAAAAAGTATGTAGCACTTAACCTGGAACAAGGTCACATATTTTTAATAAATAATAATGAAAAAAAATGAACTTATAATATTTTCTATGCCTGTTACAGATTTGGTTCAGTAATGCTCCACATACCAAGCTTGTA
>JASCZI010272322.1:740-12813 GCA_036250425.1 Stylosanthes scabra | reverse complement strand
ACCTTGGCATGTATTCTTGGGCCTATACACTTATGCCTTGGCAGTAGCAACAGCGGAAACTGGGCTTCTAGAGAAATTAACATTCATACAAACAAAGAGAAATAATTTATCCAGACACAGTGCTGAGTCCATGGTTGTTAATAGTTTAGGATTGGTTCTAGCCATGCTATGTGGTTTTGTTATTCTGGCTGCTGTTTCGCCTAGGTATGGGTATCATACTCTTCAGATTCAGAGCCGAATTTTGTACTCGGATACTTAGATGTTTGTCTTCTTATTAAGACACGTTAAACTCTTGCGTTTTGTGACCAATAAATAAATAATTCATGGTCATGGTTGCCACATATTCGAGTGTGAATTTTGAATTAAATAGCCTTTTAATTAGGGCCGTCAAAATGATTAAATCCATTGGAGCAGCCCGTTTATGTTGAGAATAAGTAGTATGACCAACAATCCAATCTATCATGTGTAAGATAATTTATTATTATTATTATTATTATTATTATTATTATTATTATTATTATTATTATATGTATTAAAGAATTAATATAATAAGGTTATTGATTGAATTTAGAGATTTATCATTATGATTGAGATCATAATATTCAGAGATAAATGTTTTTATAAATTTAATCTAAAATATTCTTGGTCATAGAATTATTAAAATAGACATAAATAATCATGATAGATCAATATATATATAATGGTCTTCATGAGATGAACATTAATAGATCCCAGTTATTAAATTATATATATAGATGATGTATATAGAGATATGACCATTGAACTGACTCACTCTGAGAATTTCTAATGGTTATGATTACCATATATTTGTCAATAAGATATTCTCACGATGAACATGATGTTAGAAATTCCTTCGACGTGCGACTATGATTAACAATGTATTTGTTGTACTTTGATTAACAATGTATTTGTTGTACTTTGATTAACATATAGTAATTAACAATGTATTTGTTGTACTTTGATTTCGGTCACCTAATGCCCTAGGGTGCTAGTTGAATGGATATTGGGTATGATTTTAAGTGCTTGTAGAATTAGTGAATAGTCAATAAAGAATCCATAAACTCTCGGTAAAGAGTTTGAGCTCCATGATTATAAAGACTGAATTAAATAAAACATTGGCCAAGGAGATTGAATGAATAAGGAAATTAGTTTCTTGAGTCATTCATTAGTTCATTATAATAAAGTCAACAAATTAGAGTTTGAGAGTTATACCATACTCTAAACGTTAACTAGTAGCTGAAAAGATAGAAGGAATTATACTTTGTTCTTTACTGGTTCTGATAAGTATAATTACTTCATACTATCGGGTGGAGAATTCTGGTTGCAAATAGTTGCAAGAAACTTTTCAATTATTTCCGTCAATCAAAGAGTTGATAGCAAAGATTAGTCTCGGTGTGGATACGCATAGTGCCTTTGTATGTTCGAAGGATAAAGGCTCTCTTTTACTATTCAGGTATTGCTATCTGATCTATATTGTTTGAATAAAATCTTAAACACAAAATAGATCAATTACGGATTATTTTATTACTTCCACTACATGTTATAAACACAATGTAATCCTTCAGTTTAACCATCTAAATAGGCAAGTTTTTGTCTCTAAGTTCGAAACGTTTAAAATCTAGGATAAATAGGCGGAGCCCGTTAAACTGGGGAAAATCCGAGTTAAATAGCCCAATTATTTTTTAATTTTTTTTTTAAAAATCACTTTTTTCCTATATTTTTTCTTAATCAACCAGAAAACTTGATTTACCAACTAAAAACTTTGTTTTTTTCTAAGATTCTTTGCTAAAAAAATGTATTTTTTAAGTTAAAAACTAATTTTTTTGTTTATTTAAAAAATATATAATTAATTAATTAATTAAATGGGCTACCCGTCGAACTGATAATAAATGGATTGGGTTAGAAAATAATAGCCCGTATATATACATATGCTTAAACGGACTAGCCTGTTTAACCTCGAGCTAAACGGAATGGGCCTAAATGGGCCAAACCCACCTGTTTGACAGCCTACTTTTAATTTGCACTCTCTTATACGGACGATAATTTTTTCTTGGTTACATTATATTTTTTTTTCCTAAAATTTTTAAAAATTTAAAAATACTTCTAAATTTTATTTTGTTTTCATTTTATTCCAAAAGTTTACAATTTGTATTAAATATACAACTGATAACTAAATTTTTGAAAACGTTAAGACCAATTTAACAATAATGCTTGACATTTAGGAGTTAGAGACAGAACTTTGTATCTAATTTATTTGTATTAAAAGTTGTTCTTGTAAAATTATTGTTGAATTGATCTTATATTTTTTAAAACATTATTTGTCAAGTGTATATTTAATATAAATCGAAAATTTTTAGAATAAAATAAAAAAAATAAAAAACTTAGGAGTATTATTAAACTTTTGTCAAATTTAAGAGAGAAAAAATATATTTTACCAATTTTTTCTTTGACAAAGTAAAAGAAAAAGCATGGTTGAAACATGGTCATATTTCTCGAGAACTCTTGCTTATTTTCGGTTGAGACATCTTGCTCTCTTGTTACCATGACCTACTAAATACTAATTAAGCTCATTAAAATTACTTAGTTTTTAGGAGTAAAAGGGATTGATAAGCATTTTTTAGTTGTTTGTTTAAGATTGAAATTTGTCTTTTTGTTGTTGAAGATGATTATCCTCCTTTATACTTTTTCTTTCTTTTCTAATAATATGATTATTTTTCTATATCTTGGATTATTAAATAAATAAAAACTTTAAAGATAGAAAATAAGATATTATAAAAAAGATAATGCTATTTGAACAAGTGGTTTTGGCTAACCAAGTGTAACTAAGTGATTTATTATGCTAAATAGAATATTATTTTGGTGTCAAATAATATAAAAAAATGCACCTAAATAAAATTCTATTTGACACCAAAATAGTCTTCTATTTAGCATAAAAATAAATCACTTGGTTGTACTTGATTGGCCAAAACCACTTGTTCATATAGAATTATTGTTATAAAAATAGTGTTGTGGAGTTAGTCAGCTGGTGGCTGTAAAAAATGCTATCAAACTAAGATTTTTCCACATTTAAATTTATTTTCAATAATAGCATTTAACGAAAACCAAAAGGATAAATGAACTTATACCTATTAGTTTAAGCAAGTAAGTAAATAAGAAATTAATTGTTATATGTAATTTTGTATGCTCGCACAAAATTTTCATATCACATCGTTACTGGCAATAACGCACAGAAGAATTTCTGAGTTCGAATTACAGTTAATTAGACCCGAAGTCCTAGGACCAATCCTAAGCCTTTTAATTCTTTTTAGCCCATAGTCCTAATTAATTTTGAGAAAAAAGTCATAGGGCCTGACCCTAAATAAACCAAAAAAATAGAGCTGCATTAGGGCCAACTCTCAAACTCCAATTCAGCCCAAATTATCCAATCCAACAAGAAATCTCTAATCCCTCTTCTCTCAACCTCACGTGTTTTTCGCTCTTTACTTCAACAATTCCGCATCTGCAGCAACTTCACAGCGGCGGCAGGCAGCAAATTCATCACGGCGGCAACAATTTCACGGTGGCAGCAGCAACTTCACGCGATGGGAAACGGCACCACGGTGGAAGAGCCTACGAGGCAACGTCATCCAAGCTTCTAATCGGAGGACCTCCTTCGAGTTTCAATTGGCGCCATCAATGGAGGCATAGATGGCCGCGATTCGCAGAGGAAGAAGATAGTGTTGAAGCGACATCAATGGCCACGGTTCGCAAAGGAAGTTGGGTTGACAGATACAAAAAACAAGGTTCCTGGAGCACTAATGCTTTGCTTTCTTTCTTTCTTTTTTCATGGAAACTTAGTACTTTTTCCTTGGATATGTGTTCTTGTAGTTTCATTGATTGTGTAGTTTTGTTTTGTTTTTTTTTTTTTATTTTATTTTATTTTATTTTTTTTTTTACATTTTGCCTCATGCATGATGGCATATATCTTACGCTATGTTCACTTGATTTTTAAAATTCACTTTGAATTATCGAATTCTTGTTAATTGAATTTGTTAAAAGGAATGAAAAGGTTTCTTTATGTAAAGTTGCCTTTTATTATTATTATTATTATTATTATTATTATTATTATTATTATGTGATTCATTTATTGATTCAATTGAATGATTACTTGCATATTTTTTTCCTGATCATATGCAGTTTAAAGTAATTTGATTCAATTTGATGAATTTGTGTGTAAACTTTATTATGAATTATGTTCAATTGTTTAGTTAAAAGTAAGAAAAATTTGGTAAATTTTGTTTTAGTAAGCAAAATTTTAGAGATTAAAGTGGAAAAAAAAAAAAAAAACACTGAGGTAGTGATCCTTTTGGTCCTATGAACTTTTTGAATATATGACCTTGTTTGGTATGTTTTTTTTTTGTTAGCCTTTTTTTATAGGGCTGGGCCAAAGCTCTATAGGGCTATCCCAAATGATAGCTCTATTACAGTCATAAAAAATTATATTAGAGATATCACTATCTTTGATGTTAAGTGATATTGTCACGATACCTCATAGAAAAATAACAATCAATGCTCGAGGTAAATAAACTAGCATTTTGTAGGACAAATTCAATTGAACGTGACCACCCTATGTGAAATCTTCCGCCAAATCAAGTAATTGAAATTTTCATATGGAAGTATAAGATAACAACCTATGAAATAAATAAACATAGATACCCAGTTATTAGAATAGTATTAGTTTTTCGAGTTAAATATTAAATTGGCCCCGAAACTTAACTCGCGTATTAAATTGGCCCTTGAATTTTCAGTCGCCTGAATTTGACCACCGAAATTTCTTACCGTGACTTACGTTAGCCCTTTGATGATTTTCCATTAACAACATGCTGACGTGGCATGTTGATGTAGACGGTCAGTGCCACGTGTTAAATTTGGCCACGTGAAATCAAGTGAGGAAGTGGCAGTCAGTGACACGTGGCATGCTGACTTTAACAACAATGTCACGTGTCATGACCTAGTTTGTTCAAGTGTCACAACGTTATTTGTCCACGTGTGACTAGTATCTTTCATTGCACATAACTAGGGGTGTCAAACGGGCCGCTCCACCCCGTCTAGTGTGGCAGTCTTGAAATTCCACCTGCACTGGCGAGCTAAGCCCGCCAATTTTGTTTCTTTTATTTTTTTGAAAAATAACTAAATTTATTAAGAAAAAATATATAATTTCATAAATATTTCAATAAATTATAATATTTAACTAGTTAAATATTATCCAAAACATCGAATTAAACATTACTTTTTTCATATAATTTCAAAATATTCCAATAACTTATAATATTTTTTAGTAATTAACTAATTATTTTCTTTATTCTTTAAAAAGTAGTGGAATAATGAGGACCCCCGGGCTGCCAAAGCCCGCAGACTAAACGGGGTGGGTGAGGCAGGTTTTCTTATTAACGTGGTCTTGAAATCTTAACCCGGCTTACATTTTTTGGCGGGTTAAGCAGGCCGGCCCGGTAAGTTTAGGCCCGTTTGACACCCCTATACATAACTCAAATTAACCCCTGAAATTTCGCTTTAAGACTCATTTTAGCCCTTAAAATTAATGAACATAAATCAAATTGATCCCTTAAATTATTTTTCTTATTTTTTATTTCATAAATTGAAAATTACTAATATTCTTGAAATCCCCTAATTTACCTATATTTTCTACATATATTTTATTAATATAATATTTTTTTTTATAAATACTGTTAATTTTTTATCATACTTATAGAAAATTAAAATTTATATGAGTCTTATATTTAACTTCTTAAAAGTCATTGCCACTAACTAATTAATTAACAAACAGAACCAGTAATATAAAAATTATTACGAATGATTTGTTTGTAAAATAATTAAATACAAAGATTAAATTTTTTTTGTGTAGATATAAAACTCTTTTATTTTTCATCAATTTTTTCTTTTTTCAAATTCATCAATAAAATCAAATCATTGCACACTTTCGTTCATAAACCACGTATACTGCTACATTGTGATAATTAGATTTGTCCAATTAATCCTATACCCACATTAGTAGCTTGGTTTTGTTTCTCCCATGGAGCATGAGTTGTCCGTTCCTCAAGCATCTGTCTGCGCGGGAAACCATCTTTTCGCATATCTCTTGCGCTGAACAAATTTGCTTATGGTGCCTTCTCGATCAAGCGCTTGTTTGCGCTGGAAATGGTGGGTTTGAGGGTGATGCCATGTATAAATATGTATGGGTCTCCTAGCTCGTTTGTTTGTATCTGCTTCCCCATACCGACGTGCCTTCTTTCTTCACATCCATCAAATGTTGGAATTCTTGTATTCCTTAACCATAGGATCATCCATGTCAAATCATTAAGAAAGAGATACCTAAATTGATAGGCATGATTCTTGATCTTGATTTGTTGTTCCTAACCCTAATTATGGTTGTTTAGTCATCCTCAACCAAAGCCTTTTGTATCCCTGATAGGGCTGACTAGCAACTCTCTGATGGGGAAAGGGTTGCAAATGGCGGCTTAGATGTCTTGGGGACCAAAACCCTATAGTTCAATTTATACTGGGTTATTAGTTCCCATTAAATCGGTAAGTAATTTTGGCTTATTCCTTTTATTATTTAAACTAATAGTGAGACCACTTTATATAAGTCAAAATATAAAATAGCTAATATGATTTTACTTAATTATATATATGTATATAGCCCACAAAATATATTAAGAAAATAAAATTTTCTAACAATCTCTCACTTGGGCTATACATATATATTATCCTGAAATAATCATATCTCATAAAATTTTATGCGCACATCCTGAGTGCTATTTTCTTTGATTACTTTGGCAATTTGGTCCATTTTATAAATCAATTATGGAACTACCGCAGCTTTTATCACATTAGAGTCACGACTGAACCACGATAATCACCATAATAATTTACTCAATAACATAGATCAAATTTGGATGAGAAAATTTGAAAATTACATGCGAAACGATCTCTTGCATGTCTATTTTCAACTGGTCCAACTTTATTAAACTTTATGAGATAAAAAACAAGTCAGAGTGAAAAAATAAAAAAGATTGAATACTCTATTTCTATAGAAATATCTATATTTATTAGTTTGTCTAAACCATATGAGCATCCAAAATGCACACACCCACTGAAATAACATATCATAAAATGATATGACACCCATATGAATAATACCCATATGAATAGCTTGGGTGTTTGTTTCTTACTGAACAAATATGCATACATTCAAATGGAGTTTATACTAACATGCTCAATAGACACTTAAGCACTCTGAACTCTTTTATTCAAATAAATTTGAAAAAAATTAAACTGCTAACGCATTATCACAAAATAACTCAAGTAGTTTTTCAAATCTATATCCGTAATTTGTGATAAGAGTTTGCAGTCACCTGTTGGTTGGATCTTCAAAATGCAATTTATATTGAAGTGCTTCAGTGGAAGGAACAATAATTAATAAGCATTTTTTTTAACACATTTTCAAAATAACTCCTCCAATAATCATATGAATGTACCTTTAATGGATCAAAATTTTCTGACATCCAAAAATGTCAGAATATGCATACCAAATGATCTTTAACTTTATTTTCTGACTTTATATATGTGAACATATAAAATGATTCATTCTTAACTTGTTCAAATATCTGCCAAAAAATACCAACAATGTAAATAATAATTGTAAGTGTACAAACTCAGTATTCACTAGGCTACTGCTAAAGCATAGAAAACCTTATGCATTTTGAACTTCATAACTTCTTTGTGGTGCCTCATGAAACTATACTTGTCTCCCTTATAACTAAGGATACACAACCTTATTTCCAAGTTTGCATGCCAAGTTCTTTAAAGGTCTTACGTTATAGCTCTTTTGTGGTAATCTGAGAGTACTTCGAGATTAGTCTCATTGTATATAAATTCTTAATACGAAAGAGTAATGCCAATGACAAACAAGACAACTGAAATATACTTACTCCCACTGAAGTGACATATAGTCATCAACTATAATTATATCAAAGAACCGTATGAGATATTACTCCCACTGAAGTGACATATAGTCTTCAACTATAATTATCTCAAAGGACCGTATGAGATATTACTCCCACTGAACTAGTATATAGTCATCAACCATATTTATCTAAAAAGACTGTACGAGATCATAATTTTTTGAAATATGAAATATCAATGCTAGAAAGTTTGCTTGAGTTCATAGATTGAATTCTTTAATTTGCAGTCCATATACTTTTGTGTCTTGCGACACAATTTCATGATGCAACATGTCAATTGTCTCAACACTGCTATTGAGAAACAATTCCTTATATTTATCCACTATAACTGTAACTCAAGATCAAAATATACCATCAATGCCATTATGATCTTAAATGAGTTTTTCCATGGAACTGAAGCGAAAGTCTCTTTGTATCTAGTGCCTTACTTTTAAGATGAGTCCTTTACGACAAGGTATGATTTATATCCACATTACCTTTGGGTAACGAGATGCGCCTGTTGTTTATCTTTCATGAACTTAGCCTCTTCACTTATGGCAATAGTAAACAATACTCCACATATTTATTTAAACTTTAGTAGATATACACATTGGCATTTGTTCTTGAGGATCAAGTTGAATTTGTCTTTATGATAATCTATTGACTATCTTCTCTCCAAAGTCAATATCCTAAAAAAATTGCTCAGCTTTCTATCTTCAAAAGTATTTTGAATTGTGGGATCCTAAAAAAAGGAGTAAGTACCCAACTAGATATAAGACTATGCAAAATTTGAAACTTTAGCAAGAATATAAACTGCAATTTTCAATGCTCCTTCCCATAATGGTTCTGGTAACAAAGTATGAGTAATCATACTTCACTTAAATGAGATAGAACTAAGGTACCATCAAGAAAAGTTACTAATTTAAGATACCCTAGGTTAATTCTAAAGAAAAGAATTTATATCAAAAGTCGTATATGTTTGAACTTATATATAAAAAATAACTTAAATTATCATATATAATAGAAAAAATGTTGAATTATATTAAGACGCGTATATACACTTTATATTCTTGTAAATTCAAACAATACAGAAAACTACTATCTCAATCTCTCACTAAGTTCTCAATGCCCAAAAGGATGAATCTTTCAGCATCATTTGGTTTCACATAACTTAGAGAATTCTTTACAGACAAATTAGGAATAGAATGACCAAAATCTATTCACTAAGTATGTCATAGCATTGAAATCAAATTGAATTCCAAATCAAATCAAATTATAGATGTGTCTTCTTTATACACTGAATATGATATTTGACACAATCTTCCTTAGTATTTTGAGTACTTGCAAAAGAAATAGTTAAATTCTTTATTTATCTTTATTGTTCCTTTTGAGATATATCATATATAGTTCATGGATCCTTATTACTTTGCAAATCCCTATGAGCATACCTAGGCAAGTGAGTACTTTTTATCCTTTTTCTTACTTTAACGTTTTTCTTTACTGCACACAACGAAGATTATTTGTCCTTTGCCAGTTGCAACTTGATAACTGACTCTAAAGTGATTGAATTGTGCTAAAAGAAAAATCAAAACTAAATGCATGAGTATGTCATAAGACAACAATAACTTTAGTGCATTTAAGTTCGAGATAAGATAGGACATTTACATAATGTACTCTCTCATATTTTGTTTAATGCCTCATTGAAACCTAGTTTGATAAATATCATATGTGTTTCAATTTTATAGTCTTTAACAAAGTGCTTTTGTATTTCTTAAAGAAATTCCTTTTCAGCAATAATAATCTTTTGAAATTTCATACTTTATAATCGTAAGACTTATGCAATTTGAACAATTGCACTGCTCAAACTTTATCTATGAAGAGATGGGATCATTTAATCCTTAGTGTAAAGTCTAGATCCTTATAGAAAAGAACAATAATTGCGTTCTTCGGTTCCATAATTATCAATTATATTTATTGATAAATAGACTGACATTGGTAGACAGAACTTCGAAACAAAAAACAATATGTCCACACAAATTTCAATTAATATGAATAAAATTCATATTATAGTGTGAGACCGTCATGGACACCTAGCACAACATTAACATTTAGTCTTTGGACATAAATATTAACTTGTAAGTGGTATTCTTAGTACAGTAATCAAACATTGATAATAAGTCTTGTCAAACAATACATCTATCTTTCGACAGACTTACTATTCATATGGAACCTAATAATTATCACATGTTTATCAACACAAGTATTTATGTAATTTGGCCAAATATAGAACTTCCTTTGGACCGATCTGTACCTGCAAAAATTACATGCATTTAAATTCCTTTGGACGAGGAAGATGCATTCAATCCCATTCGATCCATTCTTCAAATTCCATGCCTATGGGTTCCAGGGCCTAAACCCCTTCAGATACTGGTAAATCGGCGATGCATTCGTGTCGCAAATGCTGTTCGCCCCACACTCTCTGCTTGCTCTCTATTCAAGCCAGCCTTTGAAATTTGCCGAAACAACTAACGAACAGTAGTCTCGAGACCAACGATATTGGTTCCGATGAAGAATATGTAATAGTAATACACTTGGTGTTCATCTACCTGGAGCGTGAATTTGATTGAATTTGTTACGAGTTATAACCCAATTTTATTTTCAATTGGTGAACTCTTTTGGAATGATTTTTCCAGCCTTATAGTTTGCAATATTAGCAAACCAGGGGGCTGTTTTTACCATCAATAGTTGTTCATTCGGGAATTCCTCTAAAATCTGAGGAAATGGAGGTTGAGTTTTGATATGCTCAATATGGGAGAGGTGATCTGCAATAGAATTTTCTGTTCCCTTTTTATCCTGTATTTCCACATCAAATTCCTATAGGAGTAGCACCCACCTGATTAATCTTGGCTTTGCATCCTGCTTAGATAGCAAATACTTAAGGGCTGCATGGTCAGTATAAACTACAACCTTAGAACCAATCAAATAAGATCTAAACTTATCGAATGCAAAAACAACCGCTAGTAGTTCCTTTTCGGTAGTTGTGTAGTTCTTTTGAGCCTCATTAAGGACTCTACTAGCATAGTATATAACGTGTAATAGCTTGTTTCTTCGCTGGTCCAAAACGGCACCAATAGCAAAGTCACTAGCATCACACATAAGTTCGAATGGCAATGACCAATCGGGTAGTGAAATAATAGGTGCAGAAATTAATTTATGTTTCAAAGTATTGAAGGCATTGAGGCATTCCTCTTTAAAATCAAAAGGGACATCTGTTACCAACAAATTGCTCAATGTTTTGGCAATTTTTGAGAAATCCTTGATGAATCTAAGATAGAAACCTACGTGACCTAAGAAACTTCGAACACCTTTCACATTAATAGGAGGAGGCAGTTTATCAATAATTTCAATTTTGGCTTTATCAACCTCTATTCCCAATTCTGAAATTTGGTGCCCAAGGACTATACCTCCTTTGACCATAAAGTGACACTTTTCCCAGTTTAAAACCAGGTTAGTTTCTTGGCACCTTGTTAGAACTAGGGATAGATTTTGTAAGCAAGACTCATATGAATGACCAAAGACAGAAAAATCATCCATGAATATCTCTATATTCTTCTCTACTATGTCTGAAAAAATGGAGAGCATGCATCTTTGGAAAATGGCTGGTGCGTTGCATAGGCCAAAGGGCATTCGTCTATATGCGAACACACCGTAGGGGCAAGTGAATGCTGTCTTCTCTTGATCCTTGGGATCAACTACAATCTGATTGTACCCTGAATAGCCATCTAAGAAACAATAGTGAGAGTGACCAGCCAGCCTTTCAAGCATTTGATCCATGAAAGGTAAGGGAAAGTGATCTTTTCTAGTAGCATCATTGAGCCTTCTATAGTCAATACACATTCGCCAATCGGTAACGGTTCGGGTTGGGATCAACTCATTCTTCTCGTTATGTATGACCGTCATCCCTCCCTTTTTGGGTACAACATGTACTGGGCTAACCCAAGTGCTATCAGATATGGGATATATGATTCTGGCATCCCATAGTTTCATCACCG
>JASCZI010272320.1:28490-40627 GCA_036250425.1 Stylosanthes scabra | reverse complement strand
AACGGCTATGATTCATTTACTATGCAACATAGTAACTTGATTAGGAATGGACGGCCATGATTTGTTGGGTTACTATGCAAGTGCATAGTAACCGGCGGCTTAGCCGTCCCACTTGCTTATAACAGAAACCATGCACTGCCACTCTTTTTTTTTTAAAAAAAATTAGGTTCATAATTTTCGAAATATAATTCCTTTTGTCTCTTTAGTTTATTTTTTATACTTAAAGTGAAACCATTATATCAATCAATGCTTTGCTTATTTCTTAGTCATATTAAACTTGTTGGTTCACCTAAACAAACAAGAAGATTGGTTGGTTAACATCAAATTGAGTGGGATGCATACCAAATACAAAAAATGATTATTGGAGTCTTAAATCTTAATAGAAAAAGAAAAAGGGACTAGTTGTCCACGTGAAATACAAGAATACGCGTGGCACGTGTGATGCAATTAATCTCATCATTAAACCTTTTTTTAAACCTTCATTATTATCAGTATTATTTATTTCAACCTTATTTCAAAAATAATAAATAAAAAATAATGACCCAAATTATTTTTCAAAGAACTTCATACTATACCCGTTAGTTTCTAACTTATTTTATTATAAGACAAATTAGTTTCTTTTTAGACCACAAATGACTAATCTATTAAACTAGAACAATTCTTGAAAATTTTTAAAAGCTAAAAATGAATTTAATTTCAATGAATTGATATTGTAAAACATGTTATAAAATCGTATAATTGTACATATTTTTTTAATAATTATTTGCGAGATGAATATAGAAAAATATATATTAAAAATTGGATGCGTTTATTTTTAATTGAATGCACATATAAAATTATTTTACAGGGATAATATATTAAAATTAAATTTAATTAAAATTTAATTAAAAATTAAGTTGTTCTTTGTAAAAATTATTAACATCAATTTGAGTATTTTGGTCAAAAAAAATTGAGTATTTATTCAATAATAAATTAGGAAAAAGAAAGAGAGAGAGGGGGGTTTAAATGAAGATGGTGGAGGACAAAGGTGGTAGGAAGAAAAAGCAATTTCCTTTTCAACAGTAAACTAAAGAGTGTGCCAACATAACAACATTTCACAACTGCTTCCTTCTCTCTCTTTCTCTCTCTCTTTTCATTCACTCATTCATTTCAATTCCAATTCAATTCATTCAGAATTTCAGATGCAGAGAGATGCTCTCTAAGCCTTCCTCTGCAATGCCCACCTTCCCTTCTTCCTCTGAGGTTTCTCAATTCTCTTCCCTTCTTTTTCTCTTTTTCTATTCATTTCACAAAATTTGCAGGATTCTAAGACTAAAGTTTCATTTTTTGGAGAAAAAGAATTCTGGGTTGTGCTGAATTGTATGGACGGCTAAAACATTTCTTCCACTTTTTTTTGGTCACTAGAAGGAAAAGATTTAAAAAAAAAAAAAACAAACTTTTGGTGGCTGCTTCTTGTTATTTATGTGGTACCACATTTGATGAGTGATATGAAGGTATTTTTGGTTTTGGTCTTTGATGGGAACTGGTTTACATCCCATGAAGCTAAATTCATGGAAAATATGATATATGTGGAGAAGGTTTTTTTTTTTTTTTAAAAAAAAAAAAAACTTTTTGAGGGACTTACTTCACCCTGTGTTTGAGAGTTTGATGATGATCTCCTTGTTCATTATTTGATCTTATTTGATTATTTTATAGTCAGATATTTTGATTACTTTGGAAGTGTTTAGCTTTTAAGGAGATTGGGTTCAAATCTTTAAGGCCATTTTGTCATGTAGCTTCTTAAATTCTTATCTAACTATGGCATTGGTATTATTCACACTGATCTTGCTAGTTTTCATTGGTTGAGAAATGATATATCCACTTAACAAGTCCCTTAAACATCCTTCTAGTTACTGAATGAGGGAGAATTTATTTAAATTTTAAGGATTTCAAGACAATGATTGTAACAATATTTTACTTAATTTAGTATTTAGGAGAATGCTTAGGATAATGGCTTACCCTTTTGCATTTTGTTGTCAATGTTGGTGAATTATTAGTTCTTGTAATCTAACACTTATCAACAAGAATTGCGAAATATGAGTATTATGTCTTGTCTCTATGTTATAAGAAGAAGCTAATCTCTATCAGATTTCCCAGTTCTAATTCCATGTTATTTGGCCGAAGAGGTGACTATTGATAATTATTTGTAATAGTTTTGTTATTGTGTTTCTGTTATGTGGTTTAGGATAGAAGTGGCTTCTGCGTGTGGCCGGATTTGAGGCAACTTTGCATTAGAAAGAGTCTTCTATATGGAGTAATGAGACTCTTTTCTTTACCATTGAAAACACTGCGCGGAGCGAGTCGGTCACTGAGAGTAGACCAATTTTGCAGTGTAGTGAATATTTCCTCCTCATTGCAGATTGAATTGGTGAGATCTCTTATTACTTTTTCAGGTTCATGATGCAATTGGATTAGTATTATTTAGTCACATAATCTAGTAAGGATTTTGAGGCAATATTCTGGACAATTAGCCTGTCTTATCTTGATTTTTTCCCTTAACTTTTCAGGTGCCATGCCTTGGGGACAATTATGCATACCTTTTACATGATACAGATACCGGGACAGTTGGTGTCGTTGATCCTTCTGAAGCGGCACCTATCATAGATGCTTTGAGCAAGAAAGATCGAAATTTGACGTATATATTGAACACACACTACCATCATGATCACACTGGTGGAAATACAGAGTTGAAAGAAAGGTATGGGGCAAAGGTATGATAAATTTTCTTCTTGTGAAGCTTATTCTATTTTCAATAAATATTTCTAGATATACTTTTTTCGTAAAATATATGTGAAAATCGTCGTATTAAAATAATGTACCTAAAAAACATAGCCTTTTGTTTGTATTAGGAATTTAGGATCCCCTCCCCCATGTAAAGGACAGAGTTCAAGTGAGGTTTACTTTGACTGTTTCTAAGTCTTCTCGTGTTGCATTGCAGGTAATTGGTTTGGGAATAGACAAGGACAAAATTCCCGGAATCGATATCTATTTGAGTGATGGAGATACATGGATGTTTGCAGGCCATGAAGTCCTTATAATGGCTACACCTGGCCACACCCAAGGTTACATTCATAACTCATTTGTATTGTTGTTTACTTGATTTTTCTAAGCTCAACTGATAAAGAGGAAAAAAATCAGCTCAATGTTTTCTTGTTTGGCTTTTCTAGTCTTCTTGCTCTTAATAATTCACATTAGTTCTTAGTAGTTTAGCTTGACTTGTATATTATAAGCAGGTCACATAAGTTTCTACTTCCCTGGATCCGGAGCGATTTTCACAGGAGACACCTTGTTAAGCCTATCATGTGGCAAACTCTTTGAAGGAACCCCCGAACAGGTCGATTTGAGTTGCATTTAGTTTCTATCCATTTAGTTTTCAGGATTTGGATTTCTTTCTTCTGTTACAAGTCATTGCATTTCGCTATATAAATTTCGTGTTTCATACATCAACTATCAAGCCATAGTTCATGTTAAAGCTTGTATTCATTCAATAATCTGAAACTTCAGAATACAATTGCATGTTGAAAAGTATGGTGGTTGTTTGACTCATTTAAGCTCAACGATTCCATAATTTTATCCATGTTACAGATGTTATCTTCTCTTAAAAAGATCATGTCGTTGCCGGACAATACAAATATATACTGTGGCCATGAACACACACTGGTTAGTTTCTCTTACTTTAATCTTACCTGCTACTTTTCTAAGCTTAAGTGTGATGCAACCTTGAGTCCTTGACATTGGTTCTTTGAAATTTTGCAGAGTAATTCTGAGTTTGCATTGTCTATAGAACCCAAAAACGAGGATCTTCAATCTTATGCTGCACATGTAGCACACCTTAGGAATAAAGGCTTGCCGACGGTAATTCAGAGTTTCAAAATGCATTCTTCTCGATCGCGAATCTGTCACTATTTTTCATTATTGGTATCCTTTGGATCTTTGTATTTTCCTTTGACCAAATTGTTAATGTTATTGCAGATTCCAACTACATTGAAGGTAGAAAAGGCTTGCAATCCATTCCTTCGCGCATTTAGCACAGAAATCCGGAAGAAATTAAATATTGCAGCCACAGCAGATGATGCAGAAGCGCTGCGAATTATCCGGCAAGCAAAGGATAATTTTTAGAAATTTTTTATATATATATCTATAAATTTTCATATTCTAAGGATACTTATTCTGTATAGATAAGAGGTTGATGCATCCATCACAAAATATTGTTTACTTGATGCTGCTTCTCAATATAATTTTGCATTATGTAATTCTCGAGTTAAGCCCCAAAGTGGTCCTGAGATTGGCCGCGTGCATTAAAATAATTCCCGAGATCCCAATTGCACCAATCTCAAAGACGGAACTAGCGCAATTGGGATCTTAGGGACTATTTTAGTGTATGCAGCGAACATCAAAGACTACTTTGCGGTTTAACTCTATAATTCTCTTTTGGGTTAAACTGAGAGTTATCTATGTAAATTAGATTAAGGTTTGGTGGCATAAAAGATCATGAATGGAAGAATCTCTTCAGTCATCACTCTCCTCATGTTAGCATATGCTTGGAGCTTAAGAAACCTATGTTTTGATGATTGGATCCATTATGCTATTGTGACATGAGGACAAGATCTATTTACTTCACATGAATGCTAGATTGTATATTAGACCATGTGAATGGATATCATTAAAAGAGAAAAGTTTTATGATCTTATTGTTCTTATATGCTGAGTTGATATATATATATATTAGATAGAATATATATAACTCAAGGTAGATGAGTTTTACTACGCAATTAGTGGTAAAAGGGTATGTGATGATTCAATGTATAAAGTAAGAGTAATTTATGCTAAATAGGAATATTTGACTTTTCTTGTTTTGAATTATAGAACATTTTTCACATTAGTGAATGTGGGCCACTCTTGTTTCTTTAACTACCAACATAAACATTAAACTAGTTAATGTGGTAAATAAAAGGGGGAAAAAGCAATAATGAAAGGTGAAACTGATATGATTTTGTACTTAGAATTTAATTTTAAATATTGATGATGTTAAGTAATTTTATTCATATATTCAATTACATAACTAAAAATAGCTGCATTTATATTTATTATGTGAATAATCATAATAAATATTTTATATTATTAATGAATTAAAATTAAATTCTATTTACATATTTAGGTAAAATTTTAACTTATCAAAGTTGATTTGAGTGGTTCATGTTCATCATTTAGTTAATTAAACATTGGTAGAATATATTGGAATCTTAAAATTAACTAACTTTTTTTTTCTTTTTAGATTTGGCGGTGAGCCGGTGACCGTTGGCCATAATGCCATCATTCAATTTTTCTTGTCCTTTCAATTTAAGAGTGACTTGAGAGTAACTTTAGAGGAAGACAAATTGATGTGGAGTATTATATAATATTATGAAACTTTAGACTAGTAGCACTACATGTTAATACTAATGTTTTTGGTGAAACTAGCTTTCACACATTTTAAAGTTGATGGATTGATTCAACTAACCAAAAACCTTTCATCTCTTCAAAGATAAATGATAAATGACAAATGCCACCATCAACATCCTCCAAGAATATAAGACACAATTACTTTATTATGTTATCTGCTATATGTATTATATAATTCCATGAACAGAAAATAATATTGGATTTGCCCCCGTTTTATCCTATCCTTCGTGGCATTATTCTTGCTGGGAATAGTTGGATAACCACTCCTAATTTGATGTTTGATATGCATGCAATTATTGTGTTTTTAAAGCACTAATTAAAAAGTACTAGTTATTAGTAATTTTTTTATATTTTAAAAACAATATATATTTTGGCCAAGAGAAAATTTTGGTAGTCAATATTAAAAAAATAATAGAAAGTCAATATTAATTTTTTTTTCTTTTTCCTTTTTTACTATTTACTATTTCTCTAATTACATTTCTTGGCTCCCGTTGTTAGTTCCCTAACGTTGGTTAGGAAACATTGTTCATTAGCCAATTAAGTGAGCAGTTATTATATGCTATCCATAGTTAAATGAGGTTGAAATTTTACTTAAATATAATTTAATTATGGTTGTCCTCAATAGCAATGGCGATGGACAGATTCGGACGGATATTTATTAATTTTTTTTATAACTTGAAAATGGTATTTAAATACTCATATCCAAACTCAAATATATGGATATCTATAGTTAAATGAGGTGGGAATTTTACTTAAATATAATCTAATTATAGTTGTCCTAAATAGCGATGTCAATAGACAGGTCGGGACGGGTATTTATTTATTTTTTTTTTATGACTTGAAAAGGGTATTTAAATACCCATATATAAACTCAAATATATGGGTATCTAATTTTTAGCCTCATACCCAAACCCACGAATATATATTATCCTATATCCAAACCCACAAGTATTTATAACATAAGTTAATTAAATTAAATTACTCAATAAGATTATTTATTATGTAATAAAAAATTTAAGAAATATAATTAAATACAAATAACATATAATTATTCATAACATAACAACAATACAATATTTTTAAACCAAAAAAAAATTAAATTTAAGATTTTTCTTAACTAAAATTACCAAAACAACCATTTAAGTATTATTAAATATCTAAATACTAAAACTAATTATATATGGGGTGGGGTATGGTTATCAGTACCCATATTTGCCCCATACCTACATAACCACCTCAAAAGCCAACCCCATTCAGGGCGGAACCGAGACGAGGCGGGGCAGACCAAATTGCCAACCCTAGTCCTCGACAATAATCTAATAACTAGTACTCAAGGTTGTGAAAACCAAGTTGATCATTAAATTAGTAAAGTGGTTGATTAAAAAATTTAATGGTTAATCAAAATTGAATTGTGATCGAATCGATTTACTTAAATATATAATTAACTTTTTTTAAAAAATATGTAATGAAACAATTTAAAATATAATATAAATATAAAATTATTTGAAAGGTAACATTTTAAAAAACTGATTTTCCTAATTAAAAATGGAAAAAATTTAAATGATTCACTGATTAATCGTCAATTTGATAAATTAATGGTTTTTTTAACATAATGATTTTTTCGGGGTCAAATTCTCAGCTGTTACTGAATTGATTCTAAGTCAATTGAACTGATCTATTCGATTCCGTTTTTAGAATACTGGTACTGCTATTAAGTAGGGTTGGAAGTGAGTCAATCCAGCTCGAGCTCAACTCATTAACGGATCGATAAGTTGAGTTCGTGAGCTGGTGAGTCGAACTTGAGCCTAGGTTGAAGCTCAAAAATTAAATGAGCTGAGCTTGAGCTTGGGTAAGCTCAGCTCATTAGCTCGTAAGCCGGCTCGAAAATATATATAAATATTTATTATTTATTAAATTATTAATACACATAATATTCAAAGTATAAAGTATTAATCACTTATTATACAAAGGTGATGTTTTATATACAAAAAATATTTATAACCAATAATTAGTTATCTAATATTAATCACACCGAAAATAAAAGTAAAATAATAATTACAAATGAATTAAATTTTTTTATATTCTTGATTGATATTGACTAATTTTTTTTATTAGTTACCTACCATTATTTATATATGTGTTACATTATTATAATTTATTGAAATAAAATTATATATTATATTCATGTTATTTGAGCCGATACATGAGCTCAAGCTAACTCGTAAGCTTTCAGTAAGTCAAACTTAAACTTAAAAAATAAATTCGATTATTAATAAGTTAAGCCGTGAGCCAAACTCAAGATGAGCTCCGCCACACTTCTAGCCCTACTATTAACTATTCCATTATCGTGGCTATTAATGTCATGATGCTAGCAACTATAATTAAGTTTGAAATCAAATGCGTCTCTTTATGCAATGTACTTTAAACGTAATGGTTGTTGATCCATTCGTATTAGCATCATTATTATAGTTGATATCCATATAAGTCCATATAAATGCAAAAGAAGGCCAGCAACTTTATACAGAAATGAGAATGAGGTAAAGTACAAAAATACAAAATAGCCCATAAGTCATAAGTGATTTGTCATATTAGGGATTTTAGTATAATTTACTTTCTTTAAAAAAAAAAAAAAAAGTATACATATTTAAACAGAAGAAAAAATGTTTTCCTTTAAATTTTTACAAATTTTAAAGATGCACCTCATTAATAGTTAACATTAATATCTATTAAGATAATTATTTATATGAAAATTTTAATATATAAGTAATAACAAAAATATATAATCAAATTATTTAACAATTTTCCATTGTCATCACATCACTTTTATGATTAATAATAATTTATTAATCATGAAATCATAATTTAATGTCTACTAAGTACAAACAAAAAATTAGTCATCAAATAAATTATTTATATTAGAAAAAAATTATTAGTGACTAATAATTTAGTGAACAATAGCGACTAATGTCTTTTTTCTTAACTTTAGATGATTAATTTAATATTCTAAATAATTGATTTTTATCATTTTAAATAATTTATTTTAATGTGTTTTAATGATCAATTGTTACAATTTTAGATGATTGATTTTATTTTTTTCTAGATTCATCACCAATTCAATATGAGAAAATATAAGTAATCAATAATTTTTAAACCAATAAATCAACCAATAAAAAATAAAATATCCATAACCACTATTAATAAAATGTTTATAATAAAAGTCAAAGAACATCCGAAATCTAAAGAAATTATCAGTCAATTTTAAAAATAGAACATCCAAAATTTAGAAATAGAACATTTGAAACCTAAAAAAATAAAACATCTAATTTAAATTGTTGAATAATATTGACTGAATTATTATTGGTTACCTAGATTGTTGGACTAATATTTATAATATTGATATTGACCAAAATCTAGTTGGCTAACCAACACTATTGATATTTTTGTTAATATTTTATTTTCACACTTTACTTAGTTACTACTACTACTACTAGTTGAGAGTACTCTTGCCGAGGGATAAAGCAGAGAGAAAAAGTTTCCGCGCCAAGAAAAGAAAACACAACAAGAAGAAGAAGCCACGGGTATGCGCTATTACGCTTACGCTATGCTTCTCACGCCATCATTCAACAAAAACCAAACACTTCTCTCTCCTCAAATATATATATTTTCCTTTCTCTTTTTTCTTTCTCTTCTTTTTGTTTCCGTCATTAGCGTTCCGCATTGAATTGAACGACGAATTAAACCATGAAACGACATTGACGTTAACGATTTCTTCCTTGTTTTTTTTTATTCATTTTATCAGTCGTCGACGAGGGCCATGGCGGCGGCGGTGGACGACAGGTTCGCCGATTTGCAGAACCCTAAGACGTGCGTCGTTTTAGGCGGCAGAGGCTTCCTCGGTAGATCGCTGGTACTTAAGCTTCTCAATCTTGGTAACTGGATCGTCCGAGTCGCCGATTCCGCCGAGTCAATTCAGCTCCGTTCTTCCGAGTCTCTTCTATCCGATGCTCTCTCTTCTGCTCGCGCCTCTTACTTTCACCTCAAACTTTGGGATAAACACAACGTCGCCAAAGGTATATATAAAAAGAAAAGACGATTCACTCGTTCCTCTTTTATTTCTCTGTTCATTCTAACAGTAATTTAGGAACGTGATCGTAAATCGTAGTTAAATCGATGTGTTTTTCAATTTGCTCGTGATTTTGAATTACGTTTGCCATGCAGTTGTAGCTGGAAAAACAAAGTGCTTATTTCTCAGATTTATGATTATGATATGTTTTGAACGTAAAATATTGATAACATGTTATAATGATTCAAATTCATATATATATGTAAGGGGAAAAAGACAAACTAATTCAGATATGCTGTATTTCTGATGGCTATGGAATTGCGTATTCTGCAGTTCTTGAAGGTGCTTCGGTTATCTTTTATATGGATGTTGCTGGCTTGAATCCGAATGACTTCTATAGTTGCTATACTCTTATAGTGCAAGGTACTGCTTCGTGTTTATTGGCATTGCATAAATTTCTTATGATGGTGCAATGTTTGCAATTTGCTGGAAGTTGACTGGTTTTGATATTTCATTTAGGTGCCAAGAATGTCATTAGTGCTTGCAGAGATTGTAAAGTGAAACGCCTGATCTATAACAGCTCTGCGGATGTAGTATTTGATGGTTTCCATGATATACGTAATGGAGACGAATCATTGCCATATCCATGGAAAGTATGGCTTTGTTGAGAGAGGAGAGAGCTTCTCATTTCTTTTTTTTGATGAAAAAAAAAATGTTTAGATGTTTACCATTTACAAACAAATGAGTGTTGTTAATAAGAGAATGTGAATTGCAGATTGAAAACATAATAAGTGACTTTAAGGCTCAAGCAGAGGCATTGATCCTCAGTGCTAATGACATCGATGGCTTGTTGACATGTGCTCTTCGTCCTAGTAATGTTTTCGGACCTGGTGACAGAGACTTTGTGCCATTTTTTCTGGAGTTAGCAAGAATCGGATTTTCGAAGGTGTTTTTCTTCTTCCGCCAATTTGTCTTGGTTATTTGTTGGTATTCTTATTTTCATGGTTGTTTTGTTTTTTATTTTTCAACAAAAGAAGGACTGTTATATTTCTCATTTCAAAAAACAAAAAAAGAAAAGAGAGAAGTTTGTTTTCAACCTTTTTCTTTTCCAAAAGCAGGGTTTTAACATTTCCAGGGAAAATGAAAAAATTTCATGCCAAATCTGCACCATGCCTTTCAACCTAGTGTCTTTTCTGAAGCTTACCTGACGTAGTGAATCAGTGATTATGATTGATATTTCTATGCCATGTCTTTTCTACTGAATTTTTAGACTTACACCTGTTTGATCTGATACCCATTTCATATGTATATGTTTGTGAACATAATGTTGTAGGCACTATCTTTATTGAAATAGTCTATTCATATTATTTGGCATTGCTGACTGTCATTTTTTTAGTTATTTATCCATTGTTCTTTCAGTAACAAATTCTCATTTCAGTTTATTATAGGGACTGGCGATAATATGTCAGACTTTACCTTTTATGAGAATGTTACTCAGGCCCATATATGTGCTGCAGAAGCCTTAAATTTTCAAACAGTTTCTGTGGCTGGAAAGGTATATGTATAATTCAGTTATCCACTGTTATTTGATGTTCAATTCATGCATATCAGTGTTTACCTTTTGATCTTCAGGCATTTTTTATTACTAATCTTGAGCCTATGAAGTTCTGGGAATTTCTCTCACTTTTGTTGGAAGGTCTTGGATATCAAAGGTAAAATTAGCAACCTGTTCTGATATATCATATACGAGTTATAGAAAGTTGTTATGAATCCTTCTGATGTTTTCTGTTTATATGTTCAACAATATATCATAAGATTTCCTTTGTTCATATCTTTGGAAAAAGCTGCCACAAACAATATTGAATTAGATCTTTCCTGCCAATCTAGGAGATGTCATATCCTCTCGATTCTATAATCTGTGTCTTGTAAAACTAGGTCTTGTATGTTCCCTCTATTAACGCACTGAGCAAATATGGTCTATCTCTTTGTTGTCTAATTGACATTCTTTGGGATATTTGTCTCTCTGGCTTGCTTGCTGCTTTATTACTGCTTGAGGCAGAAGAAACTATTTCTAGTTGTTCTTTTTTGGTGGTTTATCGCCTCTTATGCTTTTAACCAGGACAGAGAAATACTTGCTTTAATTGTAGGCCACACACCAAACTTCCTGTCAATTTGGTGCAACTCATTCTCTCAGTTTTGGAGTGGATGCATGACAAGTTGGGGCCTGGAGGCTTCAGTTATCCTTTGTTAGTTCATTTTTTTCAGTTAGCAACACACAACAGAACTTTCAGCTGCGCCGCAGCTCGGAAAGAACTTGCATACTTACCAATAGTCTCCCTTGAGGTATATATCACCATCTCCTTCCTTTATTTCTTTCTCTTAAATTCTTATTGTGAGCATCTCCAGTATTCTTGGTCTTTTCAATATGAATTATGTGGGGGTATGACTGTGGCCAAAATGTGTTACAATGAAATGACGATTTACTAAAGAAGAGTGGCTGCTTCTTTTCTTGTACTTCTCTCCCGTATGTATAGACAAATAGAAACAAGAAAATTAAAGTAGATGGTCGTCTTATATCTCATAGTTTATCATTG